>JAHKKF010377777.1:0-31749 GCA_019740295.1 Labeo calbasu | reverse complement strand
TTTTGTGTACATAGAAAAAGTCTTAGATCTTTGTGTTCAGCTCATGAAAAATGGGGGCAAAAACAAAAGTGTTGCGTTTATAATTTTGGTCAGTGTATATGTCATATAATGCTGCCTTAAAATTTGGGCAAAATGAGGCGTCTCGGGAGGCAGCATAATCAAGCCTATGATGCCTGTCTAGATTTTGGAACAGAGCTAGAGTACAATTAGCTACAATTCAGAATGCCCTGGAAATATAGCCGCTATAAGCTCTGATGGGCGAATCATACTGAAAAGAACTATTCAAACCACAAGCATCTGCCAGGAACTGCTCAAACAAAACCGTTCTAGGAAAAGCCGGCACACAAGATTCTGTCCTATATTTATCACTAACAACCGTACTGATGCACTGCTATCCAGCCCAACTGTTATTTGTGCTAATTGTTAATGTACTTTATACTGACAATGCATCTAAAATCTGTTTATTCAAAGTCTGTGAGCTGGAACAATCTGGATGTGAGATATTTTACTGGCACACTGAGAATATGATGTACCCAGGCTGCAATTATCACTGTTTGAGAAGCTTAAAAAGGGATAATAGATATATGCTAGTAATTTGGTCTAAATGCTTATTAAATATACCTTACAAAAGATCAGATGGAACAATCTAATAAATGTAAGAATCGCTGTAAAATTGAGCAAATGTTAATAGACTCAACATAAATTGAAGATGCTGTATGTATATATGCACTTCTATTACATCAAACAGGCTGGAAAAATAATAAATGTACACATGGTACATCAGCTGATTTGGAATACAACTTAAACAAATGTATTAAAATATTACTAATTGTAATAATATGTTGTAATAGTAATGTTTTACTGTATTTTTTATTAGTACTGGAAAATATGTTAAGTTTATATATTAAATATATTTATATACAATATAAATAAAATAAGTATGAATATAAAAATGTGAATACATGCAAATATTTTCTAAATGTATAGTATATATGTGTGTGTCTTAATATATATATATACATACACACACATAATAAATATACACAGTATACGCACATATATAACATAAAAAAACGTTTGTTTTGGATGCGATTAATCATTGCCTAGCAGTAACTTATTTTTGTTTTATTTAAAAAAATGCAGCATCAGTGAGCATAAGACAATTACCAACCCTAAACTTTTGAACGGCAGTGTATATTTCATAATAAACACAATATCTATTTTTATCTTTGCTTTTTTCAGTAAATAAAACTTGCAGAAACCTGAATCTGTTTTTTACAATAGACAGTAGAATGGTACACTATTAAACAAGTGACAGAATCACAGCAAACTCCTTGCAGATGTTTACTGGTTGTGCTGTTCAGTGGTCTCATTCCTTAAGAAATAATAGGCCTCAAGTCATTTATAAAACAAACCAGGTATGACAGTATAACTTAAAAGCAAAGCATTTGTTAAAAACGATCGATTCCGTGTCTGCGCAACCCTCTCCGTGTGGGTCCTCCGGCACCTTGCTGTAGTCTGGGATAAATGCGCCAATAAGCTGTAATTCATTAACCTCTATCTCTAACACGTTACTGCTGTGCCAGCAACATATGTCAGGACCAATCCAGCTCAAACAAAGGCTCATTCCGTCCAGCATCCATAAGCAATGCAAATGATAGAAGGTGGAAGATGCACTGGAGGGGTCCGCAGTGTGGATGGGAAATGGAGGATGAAATTCACCTCAAGGATGCAACCAAGATCCCACATATATTGCCACTCTGGATAAAAGGTCTGTGCGAGCGTGCAGCCCTCTCGCATGCCCTGCTGTGATAAGCCTGGACAGGAGAGTGAGCAATCACTGATTAAATCGGTGATTTAGCCCACGCCAGCACCCACCCGCAGCCCTGACCTCTGGGTTAGAGACTGCAGCAGCTATCTGATCATGAACAAAATAGCTCTCAGCTGGTGGGGCTCCTGCGCTTGGGAATTTTTCAGTGGGGGTCAAAGGTGTGATCCATACGCACCCGTAGGGGGCTGATTCAGGAACAGCTGTGAACAACACTCCACCGGAGTGAAAACAGCACTGATTAGCCCGTTACACTTGACCACACTGACAACAACCTCAACATTATCACAATCACGCACACACAGGGTTTAATAAAGCATTTTTGATGCTAATGAAACAAATCCCTCTTTTTGGTGACACAATTTGTGATGGGTGTTTCGTGAAGCTTTGTGATCCTTGTGAATCATTTGTTTTGAACTAGTGATTCAGAGAATGTATCAATCTCCCAAAGTCACGTGAATTCAGTAAACAAGGCTTTGCTATGTCATAAAAACTCTCTGAATCTATGAAACATTGTCTAGATGGTTATTACATGACCCTGGACCAATTTGTATAATAAAAAGGAAGAATTATTATTAGATAATAAATTAATAAAATTAGTGCTGTGCAACAAATAATCACGATTAATCACAAGTTTTTGTTTACAACATATATGTGTGTGTACTGTGCATATTTATTATGGATATATAAATACACACACATGCATGGATAAATTTAAAAAATATATTTTGTTTATATATTAAATGTATTTATATATAATAATAAAAAAATTACATGTACATGTAAATATCTTCAAAATATATGTATGTATTTATATATACATAAATATACACAGCACACACAAACTTTTTTATCGTATGCGATTTATTGCACTAAATAAAATAACACATATTATACAGATAATTCATATTTAATGATATTACATAATTTGTTAATTGTATTTAATAGGTCTGCGACAATAAATCTTTCCGAATGCATCACGATTCCGTCTTGAATCGATTGTGAGCTTAGTTTTTAACAGCAGATGGCACTCTTATCTAATTTAATAATTAGATCTAATAATTTAATAATTTGTCTAATTTAATAATTTAATCTAATAATCTAATCACACTCAAATGCTCCTGAAAAGCGCTTGTGTGTTCGGCTAAGTCATGTAATTGAACCTTGACTGCTTTTGATTGCTTTTATGACCTTGATTGCTTTTATGACGCGAGATTAATGCAGTGTGAACACCCTTGTAAGTCGCTTCAAACTTCTAAAACTTCATGAATGATTATTTTAGGTTCAGGAAGCAAACAGTATACGGCTGTTTCCAAAGCATGCAGTGCCATCTGCTGTTAAAAACTAAGTGAGAGATCATTGCGAGGCATTCGGAAAATCTCAGAATCAATGCTGAATAATTTTTCGATTCGCAATGCATCGATTTTCCCAGCCCTAGTATTTAATAGATTACACTTTTAATAAAGCATTTACATTTGGTTTGCAATAAGTGTTTTATGTCTGCATTTAAATCATTCTGACCAGCTGACGTCATGAGCGTGTGGCGTTTTGAAAATGAGAATAATTTTTGTAAACCAATTCATTCAAAGTTTCAGAAAGCTTTGTTTTTCACATTACTAAACAGAACACAGTACAAATAAATCTGAATCTGTATCCAAAGATTCATTCGGGTTACTGAAGGGGAAAATATCCACCTAATTTTGCAACGTGCAAGGCTGATTCATTAGCTAACTATAAACGGTTTGCACTAACATTACGATTTGGTCAGTTACCCAGATGCGCGGCCATATTGGCGATACTCGGATGGCAGCATGGATTACACTGTTAATGTACTACTGAATACACTGTTCTGCTAATTTATTCTGCCTAGACCACGGAAAAAAACGTGTGAAAGCTGCTAAATCATATAGAGAAGGACTTAGTAAGCAGGAAGGGGCACAATATTTTGACAAACTAAAGTTAATAGGTGGTAAAGATATGTACGAGCAGTATTAATTAAGACATTAGCCTAATATTTCACCTACCTGACCAGAAATGATGAGAACAAACATCCCGGTTCAGTTTAGCCAACCACAAACGCCTTTTGTTCCTCAGATAGTTTTTTTGCACTCTTTGCCTTGATTTGTTACAACTTTTGGCAACCTATATACCCTGTTGAAAAAACCAGCATATACTGGTTAGGCAGGTTTTGATGCTGGGATGCTGGTTTTAGCTGGCCCTTAGCTGATTTATGCTGGTCTTTTGCTGGTCCTAGGCTGGTTTAAGCTGGTCCTGGATCAGCACATGAGGACTATCATAAACCAGCAAAGGACCAGCATAAACCAGCATCTCAGCATCAAACTACCTAACCAGCATATGCTGGTTTTTTCAACAGGGTAGTAATCCAAATGATTAGTACAGTGCAAAACATGACAATAATTGACCATTTTCAGCAGCAATAATCAGCAAAATATGTGAGTTTCATTCAGTTCAGTGGCATTGTTTACGTTCAGTGCCGCCAATAATGGCCGACTGATGATGCGTTGTGAAAACACTCTATTCTTTAAATAACTACAAGAATAACAAAGCGCAGTAAATGGCAAAACTGTCTGCACTACAAACCAGTGTGATTATAATTATGACTATGATAATAAATTTAAATAATAATCACTGTCCACATTGTCTTATCTCATGTTCAACTAAAATTGCTTTTACTTCTATCATTTAGCCAGCTGACAAGATATTCTCTCTCACGCACACAAAACACAGAATGCTGAGCGCTCTCACTATCTGTTTTGTTTCTCTAATTTCTCATCGCTAATCAGAGAAGAAAGCTGCAATCATTGCACCTCAGTGTTGAAGCAACATGCTGATGACAGCCAAGGTCTTCTTCAGTGAGCTGATGAGCATGAGAGATGCAGTGAAGTACACTTGTGGACTTGAGGACTTGAGGACTTGTATTTCCAGATTGGGACAAGCATCTGTTCGCCTTGAGAGCTGCCATCTCACATCAAGAACGGCCCAAATAAATATAGCAAACTTGCTTCAGTTAGATCTGTATCATTGATATTATCAATATATTGTGAGTATGTATTATAATTTCATACATTTATAAGGTACTGCACACGCACATATACATGATTGAACATAACATGTAAATAAATGTTATGGATTTAACTTTTCACTGAGGGATTTAGAGTTAGCATAGTTGAGGGTCAGCTTTATCATCTTCATTTTGATTTTTTTTTTTTTGAAAATTACATTTAACTCTAAAATGTTATATCAGAGGATGTACTGTTTAGCAATCAACTCTTTATCACACAACATTGATTTAATCAAATTCACTGCTAAAACTTACTGATGTTTGCACTGCTGTTGTCTCACTAAAATGATGTCACTTCCTGGAGGATGATGTCATCCTTGTTACTTAAAAGCACATTAGAAAATACTGACAGGATAGAAAGTGTAATTGCTGACACAGGAAAATATTCCCAGGTTTTGTTTGATTAAATTGCATGATAAAACATTAACTAATTTCAATAATGTGATTAAAGAAAACAAAATGTTAACCTCAATATTTCATAAAATGTTTAATTTAATGGTTTTATTTAAATGTTTATTTAATTTAATTAGAGTTAATCTATAGGAAGACCCATATTTGAAATTGTGTATGACTTCAGTCAATGGTTTTCTTCCTGTAGAACCACAAGAGTCATACCAGCATAACAGCCTTGATGCATTTCTACTGCAAAGATAAATAAGAGAATAGTGCAAATTCCCATGACCGAACAACCTCATGTCAACATGACTAGTATATAGGTTATTTGCATCATGTAAACATTTAAAGCAGTGCATCAATCCCAAAAATGGGGAGAGCAGTGCCATACTAACCATCTAATCAGTTGAATTTATGCACCATGGCTGTTTTCAACATCTCTGCATATTTTCTCCAGCAACCCGACAAGCACAGACAAAAATAACCATTTAAATTATGAAGCACCATATGCCCGTACACTCTATGGATTTCCTTACCGTCCCCAGTGCAGCCAAAGAGAGCTGTAGCCATGCAATTAAACACCTTAATTATCAAACTGCCCTTTCACCATAATAAGATAAATGTTAAAATTAAAATGCAGATTCTACAATTCAGTCTTTTTTTTTTTTTCAACCCAGTTCCGTTCAGGTTCAGGATGGTTGCCATGGTGATAGAGAACCTTAAGAGAATAAATAAGTGCCACTGATGAGCTAAAAGAACTAACAAGTTATTTGACATGTAGAGGTAGAATGCGTTCATCAGAAATACCCATCAACAAGCCGGCATCCAATTCTGCATGAAGATGAAACATACTTTACCGTGTCTATGAAAACAAAACCGTAGACCGTGCATGAACCGTATGGTTCAAGGTTGGAAGAAATGAAATGGCTGTGAAGGTATGGTAAAAGCGAGAAACAGACCACTTTAATAATCAGGATGACAACAATCACTACGTCTCCTTGGAAACATGTTTGTACCGATCAGAGACATATAGGGCCTCTGCACGACTCTGTTCGTGTTAAACTGAACATTCCGAAGCTCAAATGCAATAATGAAAGCTGTTACATTTCATGGCATTTATTTGTTCCTGACTGACATCTCTGAATTTGAAGTACATCAGAATAAATGACTTTCCAACATTCTGGTTGTTAATACTGGCAAAATAAAGAAATACTGGAAGCCCACAGGAAGTTGTACAGAAATCACAACTATGTACTTTGACACTAAGCGTTGGGAGGGTCAGAGCTGGTGTCATTTAATCTGGCTTTTAAACAACATTGCATCTGAATTTTAAGCAGGCAGCAGCATTAATTCGGCTGTATAAAGACACCTTAAGAGAAGTAAAGTCACAGCTGTGAGATATAAAAATCACAGTTCCAAGATATAAAGTCACAGAATTAAAGTCAAAATTATGAGCAATAAAGTTACAGTTGTGAGATATAAATGCAACATTTTGATTTATACAGATAGTGAGTAAATGGAGAAAAATGCATGATTTCTGTTCATTTGCACACACAAAGATGTATTGGACTCAGAGTAAAAAACAAATTACTGTCTGAACGAGGCATGACATGTACCTGCTAAAAGTTAAATTGTCTCTATGGCCCAGTGGCGATGGGGAGCAAGTTTATCCAGTGCATACCAATATTCAACCAGACTAACAGAGCGCTGTGTGCGTGTGTGTGCGAGCGATTTTTTGCTAGACACCAGCTGATGGGGTAACAGGCAGATTCAATCACAAGTAAATGTGCTGATTACTAAGATCACAGTCTCGCTCTCACACGCTCGTCCCCTTGAGAAAATCACTAAACTACATATCAGCGCAGTTGCTTAAATTTACACAGCGTGAGCATAGCCCCCTCCTCCCGGACACACGGTGCGGGACAACATTTAGTTCACTCTGTAATGACCCTGAACTACGCAGATTTAACTATGTTCCGAAACCTAGTGCGCTCCTATAAGGAAATGTAATATATGGCATGTGGCCTTATGTCAACTGCCATATGTTACCTATAAAAATTTCCCATGTGTGACCCTGGACCACAAAACCAGTCATAAGGGCCCAGTTTTTTGAAACTGAAACTGAATAAATTTTCTATTGATGTATGGTTTGTTAGGATAGGACAATATTTGGCCGAGATACAACTATTTGAAAATCTGGAATCTGAGGGTGCAAAAAAATCAAAATGCTGAGAAAATCACCATTAAAGTTGTCCAAATGAAGTTCTTAGCAATGCATATTACTAATCAAAAATTAAGTTTTGATATATTTACGTTAGGAAATTTACAAAATATCTTCATGGATATTTTATCCTAATTTTTTTTGGCATAAAAGAAAAATCAGTTTTGACCCATAGTAGACTGTATTTTTGGCAATTGCTACAAATATACCCATTTTACGCAAGGTTTTGCGTTCCAGGGTCGCATATGTACATTTCTAGGTAGATAAAGATATAAGTTTATAACATAAAATTATAAAAATCAGAGGTTGCGTTAACCGAAAATCAATGATGGAAAAATCTGAAGGCCGTCCTTCACTTTGACAGATTACATTGAGGGTGATCTATTGTAAATTGTAGCTGTAATTCATACCCCTGTCCAGTTGGTGGCGAGTGCGCTGCATTGTAGCAGCAGAGCAGGGGATACAGAACAAAAACTCAACTGTCATGAATCTTTAGCTATGCGTTTGATTACGCAGAGGAGAGTACACAGAAGCTACAACGATCTATCACGCCACATTAAAGAGTGCCAAAACGGTATTTATTGCTTGGATTTCATAATGAAATGGACAGAATTTTAAATCTGAGACTTTGTTTTGTATCAAAAGTAACACAAAGCCTAGCCTATTGCTATTTATTGGAAGGAAGGTGCACTGTGTACTGTTCATTCATCAGCTGAAAACAGCAACTGGGATTTAAGAATCGATATTGGTTCATCGGAATGAGAATCCATTAAAATCGAGAAATCTTTTTTTTTTTTTTTTTTTTGACCCAGCCCTAGCATATTTTGTTGTTTTCAAACATTGCGCTGTCGTCCTGTAGGTTCATGATTAAAAATGAAAACGTGAACAGAAATAAAAGCAGTTAAATGTGTTAATAATAATTAAAATTAAATTAAAATGTGAAAATTTAAATGGCAGGTAATTTTTATGACCCTGTCCGTCAAAATGACGAACAACGTTAAAGTCTAGCACAACCTCTGATATATATTTTTATATATATTTTATATGGTTGCTATATATATATATATATATATATATATATATATATAATGATTTTTATATGGTAGCAACCATATATGGCAACAATATACAGTATATTTTATATATGCAATTTTATTAAAACAACTTGCAATTATTTTGCAGTAATTTCACTTTCAATCTTCAAATTAATGAAGAAACAACATCATAAAGAAAGTATATTTTAAATATTTGTTTAATCGCATCTATTTTATAACTGAAGGCGAGTATCACTGATACCAATACTACTAATGTCTCTAGTCCCCTAATATTTAACCATTAACTATAGACATTCAACATTACAGTATTGAGAGATATATTTATTAGACTTAACAACAACTTCTAATTTAAGTGAACTTAAAACAATCTTCACATAAACCAATTATAATCAATGTCATATTTACCTGAGCCCTTCAGTAAGTATGAAATATACAGAAATTAAATGAAGTTATCAAACATTAAATTCTAAATTAAATATTGACGAATCCTTAAAGCTACAAAAGTTATTGATTTCCTCTTTTTTCTTTTGTTTTTTGATTAACAGTCATTACAGCAGTTGGGTTAAGAGCCGCCGTTGCTGAATGTGACGTGAATCAGACATTCATGCTCGTAGTTTCATTTGTACTTTAATATGAAATGACACAGGCTAGTGTGCACCGGTGTGTTTGTGCATGCAATCAAAAAGCATGTGCTACGAGTGCAGTGTAACGGCTGAAAAGACAGGAAACATCTCATCTGACCGCAGTTCACTATTGTTGTACTGACGCCCCCTCGTCACCTGTATCTTTCCATTGCTTGTTTGACTAGTGCCTGGCGCTGAGGCGAAGTGGATTGCGCGTCGGAAAGTCTCCTGTTTGATGTGGTCATAAAGACATTCTGTGTCTTAATTAACCCAATTCTTTCCAAGAAAAAAGAGACAGAAGCAGCAGTTGTGAGTGGGGTGGCCAACCCTAGCTCCACCCCATGCATTAAATATTTTTAACGCCATTAAACTGGAAAAAATTCTCATATATACACACACATTTATGGCACTCTTCAATGGGACTTCTGCCTATGAGATCAACACAACTTCTTAGTCTACATTAAATATTTACGTCTCCAAGACACCGACTAAATGAATTCCAGACTACAAAAGCCTTACATGAAAGACCTCAACCTAAACATCTTTAGATACGCATGAAAAGAGGAATTACGTTTCTCTCATCATAAAGAACACAAAACCAATTAAAGACTCTTTTGATCTCATATACAACCGCTATAAGGAGTAAAACCCATTTTCTCAGCCACCCCTCAAGAAAATGAGCTCAGGCTGTGGTCCAAAACAAACAGCAAATCCTATACTACAAAAACCACTCGGCGTGAAATGCACAGAGAAACATGCTCAATTGCTAATTAATAAACCCACACAATGATAATTTCTAACGGAAAACATACTGAACACTTTTTCTATAACAATTTTTTTTAACTTAAAGTATCCCTGGAGATGTGCCGTCACCTCAACCCTGCTTTTTGTTAAAAAAAAAAAAAAAGAAAGAAAGAAAGAAAAAAAAATTGGGAAATTGTCTCCAGCTTCCTGTCGTCTAAAAGAATGAGGTAGCGATATAGAGGGCAGGGGAGGAGAAGGACTGCTCAGGTGGGGTGTTGCTATTGATTCCTTATGTGGGGACAATTTCCTGAGTGCCTCTGATTTGTCTGTCACATCCCATTATGACTTGTGTGCTTTGAGTTCCACTTTCCTCTGTAATACTGCATGAGGTGTCGCAGCTTTTTATGTGCCACCGGTATTGAGGGAACGTATTGAATTCTCTGCAGTTTGGTTATTATTGTCTGCGAACTTGATTTACCCATCTGGGCGAATTTCAGAAAGCAATACTGAAATGCTGTAATCAAGTTACCCATTGTAAAAGTGTTCAGTCAATGTGTGAGCATGCTGGGAGGGGGCACGTCTGGCTTTTAGACGCCTCGCTGTGCTTTGGTCTGGAAGTTCTGGCAGTCATGATAAGGGAGAATTGTCATGTATGAAATACTGTATCTAGCCAATAGAAATTCTCTTATCACTGTCTTTAAAGGCTTCAATGCATGTGTAAATCCAATAAGCCTCATTATGGAGGTAAAAAGATCAAATGACTTCCTTTGCATAAATTAGGACCATGCTACCTAATGTTTATGGATGGAAACAGTGGTCATGCCAAGGTGGATATCTATTACAATGCAACAGTAAAGTAAAATGTTGCATTCAGATGTATCCTTCCACAAAATAACCTCATACATTCAGATGGGGCTTAGCAACACATTTTCAGCTCACACAAATAAAAATAAAATAAAATAAAATAAATTGAGTAGTTCTTGACTGATTTTTGGCATTTAAGACCATTGTTTTTTAGCAGAATTTAAGATATGAGATTTTGGTGGGGAAAAATAATAAAAGAAAAAAGAATATAAAAAAAAATGAAAAAATGAAAATATTCCAGACGAATTATGGGAAAGTATCCTAAATAGGGTGCATTCTTCATCTTTATGTGCCAACCGTGGTTGGATCCAATGCAAAATCCTCCACCGTATTCACTGGACTAAGGTCAGGCTCTCCAAAATCTACTCCGATGTCGATCCTATCTGTGACCGCTGTTGTCAGGGTCCAGCAACCCTGACACATATGTTCTGGTCCTGCCCAAGTTTACATGGATATTGGGTCCAAATTTTTGACACAATATCTCAGGTAGTTGGGACAGCAGTCAAACCTGTAGCGGTAACAGCACTCTTCAGGAGGGGGGGTATGTGCTCTTTACTACTAGGGGGTTACCGATTGTATCTATTATTTCGATCACTACTTTTTTTTTATTCTGATTTTATTTAAACTGTATTTTTGAAGTGTTTTTGAAGAAGTTGTAATACTTGAACGTGTAAATAAGGTAAGGGGAAAAAAATAAAAAATAAAACAATAAAAAATAAAAAAATAAAATAAAATTAAATTAAATAAAAAAATATATAAATTAAATAAAAATTGAGTAGTTCGGGACAGATAAGATCTTTGTTTTATCGCAGAATTTAAGATATGAGATTTTGGTAGGGAATAAAATAAAATAAAATAAAATAAAATAAATAATTGAGTAGTTTTGGACTGATTTTGGCATTCATGACATTTGTTGTATTGAGGAATTTAAGACATGAGATTTTGGTGGAAAAATCAAATTGAATCAAATCTAATAAATCAAATAAACAATATAATAAAAAATGATTAGTTCTGGACTGATTTTGGCATTTAAGATTCTTGTTTTCTCACAGATTTTAAGATATGAGATTTTGTTTGGGAAAAAAATACAATAAAATAAAAAATTAAGTAGTTCTGGACTGATTTTAGCATTTAAGACCTTTGTTATACTGCAGATTTTAAGATATGAGGCTTTGGTGGTGACGAAATAAAATAAAATAAAATAAAATAAAATAAAAATTAAGTAGTTCTTGACTGATTTTGGCATTTAAGACCTTTGTTTTATTGCAGATTTTAAGATATGAGGCTTTGGTGGTGATAAAATAAAATAATATAAAGTAAAATAAAATAAAATAAAATAAAATAAAATAAAATAAATAAAATGGGGAAAAGTAATAAATATAATAAAATTAAAATCCTGGACTACGGAGAAAACCCTTTTTATTAAACAAACCAACTCCCTTAAAAGACACCTGCCACTTTTTCTGCTGTGTAAGAAACCTTTTGACACATTTAATTCAGTCTGCTTAGTGTGCCCAACAGGCAAATCAAATTAGCTAGACTTTTGCTGAGATATCTCAACCTGCTTGCTTACACCACAATGAACATGTAACACAGACCGCGGGTGATTTCCTGTCTTCCTCCTGTAATTGAATGTGATCAGCCTTGAAAAATCCACAGCTGAAAATGTATCCAAGGCGTTTGGAAAAATAAATGGATTAAACAAAGTTGACAACTTCCTGCAAGAGTGTCATTGCAGCATTTGCATTTCACAGGAGAACGCCACCGAATGAGGATACTTTTCATAAACATTGATGACATTTCTTTCATGTTCCAGTTTCCATTGCATCAAAGATGATTCTAATAGATAATGCCAAGGTTACTTGTGATAGTAATCAAAGGAATAGTAATTGTAAAAGAGACTGCTTATGCATCGGGTGAAAATGAAATTAGCATTCGTTAGCATAATCACGTGGGAACAAAGAGAAATCATCATTTCCTTTAAGGATGATGCGTCAGAGAAGAACGCCTTGAGAAACGATCTCAAAAATAACTCCGAGCAAGGTCAGTGTGTGTACTCGTTTTTGGAGGTAAAATCATCTCCGCTCTAATTGTTTTTATCTCTTATTTATCTCCCAAGTGGGTAAAAGGAGTCTGATTCAAACTCTGGTTAAAAGTTGTGCCACTTTTAGCACAGAAATCTGCGTCTTAACCACCTACAATCCAGTTTAACATGCAGTTAAATGCATTGACACAGCATTGCACTTTATTTAAATTGTCATCTGCATTTTTGTAGCACAAACACGCCTTCTATGCAAATTAAGCTCATTATATCTTTTCCCTTTATATTTATGGAGTCACACTGCAAAAGTCTGCTGCATCCTTCCACAACATAGCACTCAGAACCAACCCAGCAAGAACAGGAATTGCGGCGTGCAAATTGCCTTCAGATTTTGTGGGTACGTTTGCACCATTACCTGATTTGCATAACTCATTTAGCGAACCTGAAAACAACACAGACAGCGCATGAAAAACGGTGCGGGAAAATCAGTGGACTAGCGAATTCCCTCTCTGCATGTGAAACTCATACAAAGTGATCCAGCTTCCAAATTCTACGGCCAAGTCGAAACATCTTACTGAGCTCTGCCCAGTATGTCATGCTTTAACAGATAGAGCAAAACGAGACAGACCGTCTAGGAAGTCAATTAAAATGAAGTAATTAAAATGCATTCAGGGCAAAACATGTCTGAAACCGCAGAGAGCATTGACCTTAAAAGAAATTTGCAAAACTTCTGTAAATGAAAGTGTCCTGAAAAGCTCTTTTTGACATTTTGATGGGCTCTTTTAAGAACTAAATTTACAAACTTGTCAAATACAAGGCTATGCATGTTTTAAAGGTGACCTATTATGCTCTTTTTTACAAAAAGCAATTTAAGTCTCAGCTGTCTCCACGATGTCTGTGAAGTTTCAGCTTAAAATACCCCACAGATCATTTATTATATCATTTTGAAAATGCCTATTTTGAGTGGAAGCAGAAACACGCTGTTTTCGTGCATGTTTCTTTAAATGCAAATGAGCTGCTGCTCCCCGCCCCCTTTTCCAGAATAGGTCTGTGCCTTTACAGCTCTTACCTCAGATATTCTGCCAAAAAACATCTGTTTGGTTTTGATTATCATGTCTATCGCACTGAAATCAAACTTTTTAAACCATATTAGTTTAAACTTCTAATATACGGTTTCTTGAACACACAAAGCGCAAAAAATCATGTCTTATTGAACTTAAACTATCAAATAAACACAAGTTTACGTTAAAAACACACGAGTTACAAAAACAGTTGGTTACGTCTGTGAAGGTAAACAGCCAGGAAATAAATTGCATGTTTATATTAGATCACATATATTTTCTTTATATTAGATTACACAGTAAATAAATCAATAAATCCACTGTTCTCTTATCTCCTCTAAGGCTGGGACTCTAAACAGTGTTCTTTGCTCATCTGTTCAGCCAAAGACAGAACAGCTAGCATGCTTTCCTCGAACTTTTGGCATGGTAGGAGAACTGGTACACCGCTATCGCTTGCGAAAAGAGAATGACGGTGCCGTGGGTGGAAACGTGAAGGTTAAGAGGCAGTAATATCATAATAAGATCCTCTTTCTAACGTTAATAATCGTGCAATATAAATTTCATTGATAAACAATAACGAGTTCAATAAATGTTCGATATAATGGGTAAATTCCAAAGCAAAGTGAGCACCCTATGCCCTATACTCCATTCGAAGGGCAGAGCCCTTTGAATTGTGTTCTTTTAAGGGTGTAAGGCATTTCTGTGTCGTATAAGCCTTTGGAACTTCCCTGGTGAAGGGAATGACTGACCAAATCAATCAATCAGTCAGTCAATCAGTTGTTGCAAATAAATATTTCTTCTCCCTGATGAAAAAAACAGCATTTTTTTTTCACCAGGGCTGATTAATGTTATTTTATTTAAATATTGTCTAAATGTCCTGTTTACTATGAAACATTTTCAAATTAAACGTGCTTAAACTCGCGTACACTACCGTCTTAAATCATCACTGACAAAAATATTTTGTATTACATTAAAATAAAGGCCAATTTAATCAGCCTATTCTACCTACGTTTGTATGTGAAGTCGCAATCATCTTTAAAATGGATCGCAGGAGCTCCCTAACTGAAGATCACATGATCGCAAATGGGAAATCACTTCCGTGAAGTGACCATCAAATGTTCCCTTGGGTAACGAACTTCTAGAAGGGCCCTTCGTGAAGGGATTCAGTTGCTCACTTTCATTTGGAACGTCCCTACAAATGGCGTCCCCTTCCCGAAGTGAATTCGCCCGTTCGGAATTCGCCCAACGTTTATGCCTCAAAGGCGGAACGAAAGAGCGCTAGTCATTTTGAAGAGCGCCACTCGGACCGTTTATCCGCTCGGATCAAATTTCAAACGGCGGTGCGGCGGGAACTTACTAGAGCAGTCTCGGTCACTCAAAAGCGCCGTGAGGTCCAGTGTGAAGCGCTTGAATTCAGTGAGGTACACAAATAACTAGTTTACAGCCAAATGAAACAGCGCTGACAAACAGGAGAAAAACTGTAGTAGCACTAACTGCACAGTGGTATTGTGTCAGAATTGTGGGTATATTCGTGTCGAATTTTGTTGTATTATTAATGTAGATATGAATTTAATGTATCGAAGGAGGAGTAATGTAATATAGTATTTTTTTGTGTGATTAAGCTTTAGTGTTTGTGCATTTATACTAAATGTCTTTAGACTACTGTTATGCTACTACATAAAAAAAAACCCCTAGAAACCATGGTATTAAGGTGCTACATTTGTGGTTTAAACTGTTATTAACATGATCTAAATATATGCTACTATGGAAGAGCAATGGTTTATTTAAAAAAAGAAAAACAGAATAATATAATTTAATATATTATTATTAATAATATCAGGCAACACAAACCTGTTTCTTGATTTGAAACAATATTACTCATTAAAACATGCAGAACTATTTTTTTTCCTATTAAGATATTTATGTTGTTAAGGAAAAATGACATGAAGTGTTTGTCATGTTCTGACCGTAAAGAATAGTTTAGTAAAGAAAGCCACAATTAAGTTTTTACAGCTTTCACACTGTAGCAAAAATGTGCCTTTAAACTTGAAAGAAATAAAAATATGACATTTATCATGATAATTATCAATATCGACTGATATGAAAAAAGTTATTGTGATAATTTTTTTGGCCATATCGCCCAGCCGGGGACACCGTGGACCCGATTATAGCACTGAAATATGGAAAAAGTCAGATTTTCATGATATGACCCCTTTAAAACGAAAACACACACACACACACACACACAATTACAAATTTCAATTAAATCAAATAATATACAAACCTGCCTAACATGACCCTAAATGGCTTCTTACTGTGCAACACCCTATTATAAAAATATATGGTTTGATAACAGCTTGTGTGACATGAGCATTTAAAAGTGGTAATTTAATTGCTAAGTACTTTTATTCTAACTCACAGACAGTTGTATTACACTTTCAGTGACTGTCGCTAACCTATAATTGCTTTTCAATTGCACTATCAGCATATGACAGATGCAACAACGATTTCAATTCGATTTTCAAGTGAAACACAATCGCTTTTTAATTTCAATATGACATAGCATGAAAGGAAACACACATTATCTCTATTCCCATTACATAGCTGCTAAACAAACCGTGCCCGCACATAACCCAGCTTCAGAAAATAATCACTTTTGAAACACGCGTCTTGACCCCCGTCGACTATTCGGAGGCTTCCACGTGGTGGCCCAGGGTGACTTTAAAGTGCAGCCTTGCTCGACTAAGGTTGTGTCAGTCTCTGTGTTCGTCAGCTCTCCCCGGACGCCCAACCCTCCATCGACTCGTCCTTGAGAAGCACTCTCATCTCTGCGGTTTGTCCTATCACATCACTGTTTTATGGCTGTAACATTAATAATAGGCCAGTTAATCTCATTGCCCATTTCTGAAAGTTCTCCCTCTTGGTGACTGGATTTTATTTGTGCATGCATCCTACATGATAATGAGGGAGAAAATAAGCCGGTTTCCATTCTAATGCTTTATTAGACTAATGAAATCTTTTTAACTTGTTTATTTTTGGAAATAGTGTGCGGTTGTACACTCTGAAATTTTCAAAGTTAATTATTCATGTCCTTGTTGTATCTAAAGCATTGCACTTCCAGATGAGCAAAATAAGTTTTCTATTTCATTTTGATCTTTTTTATCCTAAAAATGTTTTTAGTTTGAGTAGTTTTCACTATTTCATCAATTTACTATCAAAAGACTTAAAGGGATAGTTCACCCAAAAATAAATATCCCGTCATTAATTACTCACCCTCACGTTGTTTTAAACCTGTGAGACCTTTGTTCATCTTCAGAACACAAATTAAGATATTTTTCAGGAAATCCGAGAGCTTTCTGACCCTGCATAGACACCAATGCAACTAGCGCATTCAAGGCCCAGAAAAGTAGTTAGGACATCATTAAAATAGTCCATGTGACATCAGTGGTTCAACCTTATTTTTATAAAGAGAAAAACTTTTTGTGCGCAAAGAAAACAAAAATACAGACTTTATTCAACAATTTCTTCTTGATGTCACACAGAATATTTTATTGATGGACGTACTACTTTTCTGGGCCTTTACTGTCTATGCAGGGTCAGAAAGCTCTCGGATTTCATCAAAAATATCTTCATTTGTGTTCTGAAGATAAATGAAGGTCTTATGGTGAGTAATTAATGTCAAAATGTTCATTTTTGGATGAACTATCCAAAAAAGTGGGATGGCGAAGCAAAAACATTCCCATGAGATCATCCTATTATTCACGTGGGCAGAAAATCATCAATATAATCTGGCTTATCTATAACTATGTGTATTTCTGAACCCATATGGCTGATCTCAAAGGAATATCTGTCAAGGATATGTCCAAAAAAGCATGATGTACTTCTCAAAAGAAGTTGTTCACTGACACTGACTTCTTTCACCAATGCTAAATTATCTCCCAATGGATGCTTCCTTCTGCTCTGTTGGGATATTACAGATAGTAGAGTAGTTTTTGTGACTGACAGTCTCATTTGGTTTGAATACAGGTTAGATGTTAATGGGAAAGCCTCTTTTATGCTCACTGTAATTGCTATGCTATGATGAGCAATTGTGACAGTGGAACACTAGATGATCTGAAAGTATAATATATGCTGGAGTATTGTTCCACACAGGAAAGTTAAAATCTTTGAATATGCATAGTTTTATTGGATGAGTGACAACATTATATGGGTGAGGCTGAAGAAAACGTTTTAAAAACAAGCCATAAAACATGGATTTTCATGCCATGCTGTGAGTATTTTTGTTCATTTTTCTGCAAAATGGCACAGGTGTTAAAATATCACACTGAATGTGCATTGCATTCACTACAAACAATAATTTCAGGATAAAGCAAATCACTGTATCTTTAGAGACACATTACTGGCAACACATATTTATATGACAGTGTTTGAAGTACGAAGGACAACGTGAACACAACCACAGTTGGCTCTTGCCATTATACATATATAATTATACACAAACTCTTAAAAATAAAGATGCTTCATGATGCCATTTAAGAACCTTTTTTGTCTAAATGGTTCCATAAAGAACCTTTAACATCTGAAGAACCTTTCTGTTTCACAAACGGTTATTTGTGGGGAAAGAAGGTTCTTCAGATTATAAAAAGGAAAGAAAAAGTTCTTTGTGGAACCAAAAATGGTTCTTTTATGGCATCGCTGTGAAGAACCTTTTAAAACACCTTTATTTTTAAGAGTGTATTTATCAACCACTAAATATATTCACAAAGTAACACACACACACAAAATCATTTTTTTGCTTTGAAGGGACAAAGACAATGCTAGTTTAGTAATCATATTTCTACAGAGAAAATGTCTTAAAGTTTAAGCAGGAAGCATAGCCGCATTCCATAAATCCTCTTGTTCGAGTTATTTTCTCGGTGCATGACAAAAACTTTCCTTCAGAATGATATCAGCACCCGGCGGATGTCACTATTATCATTACAAAGTGTCTGAGGCGGCCATGAATTATCCAGCTAAAGGCTCAAACCCATCCACTGTCCGTACAAATCAGTTCAGCTCATTTCACACTTGGAACGACTTATTGTAAGCTATTCACATAAAATCTGAATCAAACGCATGTTGGACTGGCTCGAGCGACCAAATATTTTTTGATCAGCTAAATAACCTTGCACTGTATCACACTTTAAAAGTGCATGAACGGAATCAATGCCTTGAGCGGTTCATTGTTAGCCACAAAGACAAATTTGAGCATTACTTGCCGTGTATCTGTGCCAAATAGATGCAGAGTTGCCTCCCAAGAGATGCCAAAGAACAAAAATCCCCAGTAATGTGAAATGGAGGATGTGCTCATTATTTCTGCTTCAGATAAATAGAGGTAAATGAATATTAATAGAGGATTTATCATCAGGCTTTAATAATATGAGCTTAATTTCAGTCGTGCTGAGAAGCCCCAAAAAGTCTAAATAATTGAAAAAACACAAAACTCAGTGCAATTACTGTCAGCAATTTCTCTCCACCTACTTTCCTGCTAAAATCATATGTCAATATGATCAACTGCCAATGCTGTTTTTCACACAGAGATAATTATTCACAATATTTTATGAGACCAGGGAGATCTGAAATATCACTGGCCATTGTGTTTGTAAACCTCAGCAGGGGTAGCATCATAATTTCTGTGACTAAATAGTACTCATTTGCGACAAATGAGTAATTTCACACCTGCCTTCCACTTTAAATATTTTTTTTTTCTTCAACTGCACCAACACACACTATCTCTCCTTCTTATATTACTGAATTTACATATCACAGCAACCAATAATGTGAACTTGGGGCGGGACTATATATTTGTCTGACCAATAGCAGACAGCGAGAAGTGTCTGGGGAAACTAATTCAAAAACAGCCGTTGCAATTCCGTCTTGCGCCACTAGAAGTGCAGAAATTACACGCAGCATTAAATACAGAGCTGTAATTGTTTCAGCGGGATACAAAGGATATGACCTCACAGGTTCCGAAGAGGGAATACTTTAATTAAGCACATTTATGCAATGTTTATTTCTGCAGGTTCAGAGCTTGTTCTTATCTGCAATCCCTTCTAATCAGACAGTGACAAACGGTAGGTCAGCATGGCCACTGAACAGGGTCAGCCTAAAGCATAATGAATCAATGAGTGTTTTAAAACATTTCAGCCTAATGTGTCACAGGAGAAAGACTCTTCACAAATACTCCACAGAGAGCCATTCTGCCTGACTATTGATGTGAAAATGAGCAGTTAATGGTCATTTCACTCACTATACAGTTATCACATATACAATGGGGTCTGAAAGTCTGAGAGCACTAGTGAAAATGTTTCTATTTTGCATTTTTCTAATTTAATGTGTCAGTAAGAAATGAAAAGTTGAATTAAAATGTATTAATAATTAAAATGTATTTTAAATAAGTGGGTGTGGCTGTAGAGAAAGAAAGAGAGTCATTTATATATCATATAATCCAAAAACTGGTGATTTTCAGTTTAAAAATTATATTTTCAAAGTTATCTCAGACTTTTGGAGCCCATATGTATAGTAATTTTCACTAGACAGTCAATTCAGAATAAAATAATCCTGAGATAAAAGTCACTACATAATCACAGGCTAACAATAACCTTATATCAATGTTTTGACAACCAACATAATCTTCCTAAAACTAGAGAAAATCTGATTCAGTTTTGATCTGAACTACTTTCACATAATCAGGAAAGCTAAAATATTTTGGAGGCATGATAAGACTACAAAAGCTATGTCCGAAAGACCAAAATGAAGGGTAAAATTAGCACTTAATGGTCATTTCACTCACCATACAGTTATCACATATGCACTGGGGTCCAAAAGTCTGAGAGAACTAGTGAAAATGTTTCTCTTTTGCATTTTTCTAATTTGTTGTGTCTTTGTAATAAAAAAGCAAGTCTGTAAGAAATTAAATGTTGAATTAGCATTTATATATAATTTTTTTTTTAAATTAAATGTGGGTGTAGACAGAGAGGAGGAGAGACATTTATATACATATTAAAATAGCAAAACCTCATGATTTTTAATTTAAAAATTGTATTTTGTATATATATGCTGCCTCAGACTTTTGGAGCCTATATGTACAATCATTTTAACTACACAGTCAATTCAAAGTAAAATAATCCTGAGAGATAAAAGTCACTGCATAATCACAGGCTAACAATAACCTTATATCAATGTTTTGACAACCAACATAATCTTCCTATCAAAACTAGAGAAAATCGGATATTGTTTTGATCTGAACTACTTTTGAAAAATCAGGAAAGCCAAAATATTTTGGAGGCCATGATAAGACTACAAAAGCTCTTGGAAATGTATATCCAAAAGAGTAAAATAAGGGTAAAATAGTTTTACAGTATGTAAACACAGTGAACATGACAATAATGAATATTTTGCGTACTCTAAGAAATGATCTTGAGAGTTCTTTTGACTTGCATTTCTCAGCATTTTTGATGCCCCTAGTCACTGTGCTGGAAAGCTGATTGGATGACCCTTTCAAAGAGTAATCCTCCAATCAGAAGCCATCAATTTTCCTATGCAGCATGAGAGCATAATTTTGATGATGATGCTAGTAACAGGACCATATGGTCATTCAGCAGTCAGGGACCTCCCAGGAAATTCAAGCAACTATGCACTTGCCAAACATTTGCGGAATGTAACTGACTGGCAGAGAAAGGATTCAAGCCTCCCAAAGAAGAGAAAGAAATGATTTGGGAAATGCAAATTGGGTCATTTGCATAAATATTACTCCATGCCAATCAATATTAATTAAAAATGGTGATGAAAGAGAAGATGCATTTAGAATGAGACCCATTTGATTTGTCGGTAGCTATTCTGAAACTTTTTCAATATTCTCAAATCACGTAATTAATCTGAACCGTGTTATACGAGCCAAACCGGCCTCCCAGCGTTCTGCATATGCAAATGTGAATTTCTGCACTTATTTATATACACAAAACATTTGAGATCACAAGTGGAGCCTTGGGATTTCTTGTTCGTCCACGTGATCAATTACAGCTATCCACCTGATTTGACTCTGTACACAAGGCGCAGTGTACGACCCAAATAATTACAACAGTTTTGCTCAGGGCTACCTTTCCCTTCATGTTTTCCAAAGTGACACAGAGGAGCCCAATTCAGCAGATGAAAATTGAATTCAATATGCATCCATTTACGGCTCTTCTGTCCAACAGAAAAATATGCAGGACAGAACATTTTTGCTAACATAAGGCAATCTGACAATATATTGAGCGTTTTATTGTTTGAAAGAGAGATGGCAGCTGCATAGCTGGAAACGTTTATGGACTTTGGGTGCTGAAGTCATTATTCTGAAACAGTGAGATGTGCAGTTGATATTTTAAATTGTTCAAAACTGTTTAAGGAACATTCTGGAGTAAGGCTGAGTACAGCTCAGAGGACAGTGTTGATTACCATCATTTCTTTCCATTTGTCCCTCCTTGACTTTAAAAAATAATATTTGGGTTATAATGAGAGACTTACGCTGGAATGAGGCCCATCTGTTTCAAAAATACAATCAAACAATAGAGATGCTAACATGATTTTCATGAGGATAAAGCTTGCTGACCTTTTCTGTGTAAACTTAATGCAAATTGTATAACTTTGTCACCACAGCAAGGCAACAGAATCTAAAACTTGAAAATGACTGTTAAACAGTATGATTTAAAAAGCTTTACATGCACAATTTTACAGAATCTGCTGTATCTGCTTTTAATTCCTACAAATTGCATTGAAAGAAAGTAAGCATTATACATATGAACAACTTCCAGGACGTACAAATGTTTATGAACTCGAGAATTCATGGAAGTAAGTTGATTTATTTAAAGAAAATCTACGAAATTTACAACTATAATACAAATCAGTCATTCAGTTTAACTGAAATACCTAAACTATGCAACATATTACAATTTTTTAAATATTTAAAATCTTTATAAGTACCCAATTCATTCACTAAAACTACACTCTAAAAATTCTGGGTGAAATATGGACAAACCCAGCGATTGGGTAGTTTTGATCCAGCGGATCAAACATTTAAAAATTATTTTAAACATTTAACCCAGCTGTCTGGGGAGTTTGCTTAAAATGAACCCCAAATTGATGGGAAATGAACGTTTATTAATACGTTAAATAAATGAACATTTATTAATAGGCTGAATAAATAATACTAAAATAATAAACATGTTTTAAATTGCTTATTAATAAATTTCACCTTTTGATTACTGCTGATGCCTCTAGTAATTGTGTCTGGTTTTTAATTTACAACCTATTTTGGGTTTATTTTAGGCCAGCCATATAGTAATTTTAAACCATAGTTTAGTTAAATAACAGTACCCAGGAAGCTGGGTAAAACATTTAACCCAGCTGCTGGGTCAAAACAACCAAATCACTGGGTTTGTGCATATTTCACCAAGTGCTGGGTTGTTTTTAACCCAGCATTTTTCAGTGTATGCACATATAGTAACATTTTGATGCTGTCAATTCATCCATATTGCATGGGTATATGAAAAATGTACATTAAAATGTTACAAACAAATACCCTACATATACCAGTGAGTTTAGACTTGTGATTCCTATTGTGTAAGTACATTCCTGCCACATGTGCATAAAAACAGCCATTTTGTGATATACAATATGGTATTCCCCCACATCTACCCTAAAGCACAAAAGAGTAACTCCATCTATAATAAAGCAGTTTAATTTGTTGTTTCCATTGTCTGATGCCGCATACCTGTGATATCCAGAAATTGCACAAATATATCACATTTAAAGGTTGAACACACTAGAGATTTAGCAGCGCCTATTACTTTTTTCCTGCTGGCTTTGCAAAAACTAACACGGGCATCATTATAAAAGGCTTTGGAAGTAGTTTAACTGTACTTATTTGAATTTGATTGATATGAGCTTCACAAATAATCCGTGTACCACAGACGTTTCGCATCCTGTTGGTGAATGCAATTTTCATGGATGTATGCAAAACACTTCCTCCTACCTATATCAGAGTCTGGATGTTGAAGTCAGTAAATAAATCAATGGATCCTATTTACTACATAAATGCACAGTCCTGGTGCCTTCATAATCTTGTATCAAAATGCAATAACTCACTCTGTCTCCAAAACAACATTTATTTTCAGCTGATATCTCTAATCCGTTCTATTTTTCAACCATTCTGCTCCTTTACTCTGGTAATAAATACTATATATATGTAACTTACTGCAAACTTAAAATAGGTTGTGAACTGAATTTCACATTGACTTTAAAAATCTTTTTCATAAACCAAGACACCTCAAGCACAATCATAACATTTGACATTTAACAAAAAAGAATGAAAAAAGACTAGAATAGAGATGGATGCACGCATTCTCTCTTCAAGAAGTGACTAGAATTCAAGATGGCCTCCAAGTTAGGGGAACAATGGTGATGAACATGATGTGCTGTGACTACTGATCCAAAGTGAATAAAAGGCTGCACTATGCAGTGGAGATGCAGAGCCTTCTCATGGCCTCTGGCATCCATAAAAGGGGCCTCGCTCTTCTAAACTACCAATAAGCAAGCAGTGTTATCTTCAATATCTTCTTCGGGTTGTAACAACAAACCCAAAGGGTTTAAGATGAATTTCTCTGCAAATGCAACAATAAGAAAGCCTACAAATAATTCATGTGCACAGTGATGCAATCCACCAAACATTTAGAGGTCAGAGAATACTAAATAAATCATCTCGGTCTTCATTCTCATTTGTAACCATTCACGTTTGTCTGAAATCTGACATTTTAAATTCCAGTGGGTGTATATTATCACATGTGCATGACTCAGCACAAACCGACACACTGTGGACGTGCACTTCATTAGCATCAGCCGAATTCCCCTTTCTTGCTCCGCAACACGCTCTGGAGCCCTGGGCCTGACAAGGGTCGTTTGCACAAAGTGACAGTTCAGTTCCCCCACAGATCGGAGAGCAAGGGGCCCGGACCCTGCAGTGCAGTCAGGCAAGTTTCTTCTCCAGAAATGGTCAGGCAAAAGAGCAAACGGCCACTGCTGTCTAAGGGCAGACCAGTGGTGGAGAGAGAAAGAGAGACAGAGAGTAATGAGAAACAGCCTCGAGACGTTGCTCATCTTCTCCAGCAGGGCTTCATTTGTGACTAATTTAGGAGACACAATTCGGAGCGTTTGACTTTGAGCCATCACATCAAGTGTCACTGTGCCTGGAGAGGAGATGATACAGAAATAAAGAGAAGAAACGCCACTTGCTGATAATAAGAACGCGGGATTGCCCGCGTGTCCCATATATGGCCACCACACAAAAGCAAGGAGCCCTATGGGGACCATTGCTTAAAAAGATCATCCATAACAAGACTGTGGTACAAAAATAACTCCATGGCAAGTATAATAGGAGTTACATTGGTGCATCAACAATATAAAGGACTTGGGAATGGGAAAAAATCAAATGCTTCACCGCAAATGGTCAGTATTTCAGCATAACTTCATTCAAAGCCATTTAATCTTGGGTTTTTTTCACCCACAAGTCCTTTATGTCACATCAGACAACCATGTCGTATCAAGTTGAATGCTGGCCTGTGAATAAATTGTGGCAGCTTATTTTATAGACTACATTGCTGTGCAAAACTAGCCTTGGCATCCCATTTTCCCAACCGCGGTTTCATGGCCAAGGTTGACATTTCTACAGAAATCACTAGCTTGAATGTATGAAGGCTGATGAGATGGATTTCACTAGTTTCTGTGTGGGAGACGTTCTTGTCAAACTTTTGTCAAAAAGTGCCACATTGCAAATAGTTCCAACTCCAAATGTAAATTTTCAAATGTTCCAGGTATTTAAAAGCCTTGCTGTTAACATTAGCCCTGATCAAAGATGTGTCCTCAAACAGATTCAGAACTGTTTATGCTTAGTTATAGTCAAATACATCAAGCTGTTGGAGGCCATGTTCAACAAACCTAACGTGTTAATACACCAGCAAAACCATAAATCCGCTACTGCGATATTCCTGCAATCAGCTAATGCCTGCTCAAGTGCATTTAATGTGCACCAGCATCATAATTATCCATTATGCAAGTCTAATATGTTTTTACATTTCAAAACACTTTACTTTCATCCTTGGCGAGGCAGCATTTCAAACACTGATGTTATCATAAAGTATAATCAAGCTCATGTTTTTGCTGGCTTGCTGGATATCATCCTGCAGAGTGCAATGAACCAGAAAACCAGTTTTTAGTGATCCTCTCATCGCCCCATTCAAAGACCACACTTTGTTACCATGCACACAACCAGGCGTGAGGGATATCAAAGACAACCATTTATTTTGGACCCGCTCGGTACAGATCTTTTTTTGTCGTGGCTGTTTGAAGGCGTGCGCTGCTGAACGTTCATCCGGGAGGGCAGAAGCTTCATTCTGACACTACAGCGCGGGCTGTGTGCTCTTTTAAACCTGTGATAGCAATAAACTAAAGCCTCCGTCCGCTCTATAAATAGAAGCTTTCAGTGTAATCTTCGAAAAAAAAAAAAAAAAAAAAAAGCTGATGCATTTAAGCTTCTCTAAACATGCAGATAGCTGAAAGTTACTGAAACATTACTTTTTAATGGTAAAGCTATATTTCCAGTGTCTGTAATGATGACTGAAATGCTTTGAGATGAGACGTCTGTTTAAGAATTCATAGATACAGAAGGATTGCTATTAATTATAGAGTCTGTGACATAATAAAACGCTCACACAATAACTGGGGAACAAAATAATCAATGGCTTAATCTTCATTTCAAGCTTGATTCATATTTAAAACATTACCAATGAAAATCTCTCTCAGTTACAAGATCGTAAATGGAATATGACACAGTTTGGAATGGAATATAAAGCTAATTTGAAAAGGGGGATGAAAAACGAAATTGGGGGCCTACTTAACTCAACTGAACCTTGATAATTCCAAACCACCGTGTTCCGCTTGATCGGGAAAGCTGCCACCTTCTCCCTAGGGGGTTATTATTTTCAGCTAGTGAAACCGGAATGCCATAGGACGGTTACTCCCTCCCTCTCTCTCTCTCTCTCTCTATATCGCCACCTCATTATTCATTATTTTTGAATCACTGTGCTGGGATTGAAGTGAGACTGTCAGCATCCGTTCTCGGCCAACCGTCTCTGTGAGCTGTTGTCCTTTCACAGTATGCTGGGTCATCCCTGCCTCCAGTTGATCTCTATCTTGTGCCAGTTGTGAAATGTTACAGATGCTAATTAGCTGTAATATCGGTGACCCCGATACAAGTCCATTATGCATCATCCCCCCATCAAAATGTTTAATGCTAGCAAATTCCTTTGAAGGCATTTGTGGCAATCTGTTGCTGCCAGCGTCCGTGGCAAGAGACAAAGCTGGACAGCAGAGGGACGACTGATCGCTTGTCATTGATGGAGGCTGACAGCTGCATAACAATTACGTTTAGGCCAAAAGACTAAGTATGGTGTCAGGTGCTTTGACCCTCTATATTTCCAAAAATTGACATTTTTAAGACTATATTAAAAGAGATGACATGATGTAACAATACATTAGACTTAGTACCCCTGTTCCAAAAAAAATGAATTAGTTAATTAATTAATCGCCATCCACGTTGTTACACTTCTGACATAACATAAAAAACATAAAACACATCAAGAGAAAACATTCCTGTTTGGTACGCCCAGAAATTGTTGTAAAACTAAACAGAAAAAGTCAGTAGCAGAGCAGAGTGAGCTGTTTTTGGTGTTCTTTTATGTGGAAGGGTGGAGGAATACAAAGGGGCATCATAAAGACACAGTATAATTAAGCTGTGAAATGATCTCCAGCGTTAAAGGCCTGCAGCTGTCTGGTTCATACTCACCCTCCTTGGATGGGCGCCGCACCTCCGCGCTCAGATTGCACACCTGCGCCGAGCGCACCTGAGGAGTCAGGCATCCTTCGGTTTGGGGATTTAAAGGCAACACCACGTTACTGAGCATCAGCACGCTTTCAGATTCCCCATCGCCTAAATGTTGAGGGCAGGTGCACTTAGCGTAGACTATTCCACACGATTCGGCCTTCTCTCCTTTCAAGCAGTTTTCCAACCACGTGCATAACACCTGACATCCAAACTGACTCGGGCTCGCCTTGTTTAAAACCACAAACTCCACCACAGACCTTTCCTCCTCCTCTGTCTTCTTCGTCGTCAATCCGTTGTAGTCGTAGGGAAACACTCGCCGGAGCTGCACGAAATTCTTGTCGTAATGCAAAAACACATAAATATTCTTGGCGTCATCACACAGGTGCACGATGGACTCGTTGATCCTCAACAGCTCGTTGATCTTCTCGTGAGAGAAGTGATCGAACTGGTAAGCCAGCAGAGAGAATTCAGAACAGCTAATTTCTCGCTTGTAAAGTTTTAGGTAGATGCTGTATTTGGTAGGATCTGGGTTCTCCAACGTCCAAGTGCAGTTTGTGAAGTTCTTGGGAAACATTTCATTTATCGAGTAAGATCCATAGATAACTCCTTTTACCAGCGTGGAACACCAGAAATCTTGGGCACCAGTATATCCAAACATAACCAGGAGATAGGTGGAAAATATATAAATCAACAGATTACGAACAGCCTTCATCCTATGTCATTTGGCCTGCAAGAGAAACAGAGATGCACCACGTTTATTATAGAGTGTGTTCAAAGGGTTTCAGTCTAAGATCTCCTAACTGTCCAATTCTGCTTTGTGTTAAACACACACTTAGCTACATTGTTCGTTTGAACCGCCTATTTTTTCAATTGTAAACTACCATCTCTTTTTATAGAGATTCAAATGATCCTTTCCATGGGAATGTAACACATTTCGGATAAACATTGCCACCTTGTGGTGTTTAATAAATTGGGGGTAATAACTTTGGGCATCTGCTGTGGCAGGATAAAACTACATAACATTTAGCGATCAAATGATCATTTAATACGATCATTACACGCTGAATGATCTTTACCGTGTTTGAATGACTGACAGCGTCGGACACAATGATCATTGACATTCAATAGCTTTATGGTCGTTATATTAAGTCGCGACTCGATCGTTTGGAAGGATAAAAAAGGCTGGCATTAGATATCAGCAACAAAAAGACATTTTGTCACAATAAAACGTTTTGTTTTTTTATTCATTCGAGGGTAATATGTCGCAATTCTGCAGTGATCTACATGTCTGACCGCATAATAACCATCTACATACAGGGATCTGTCTGCTCAAACACTGCTGGGATTTCTATTCAGCTAAAAGAATAACCCACATACATTTACTAAAAATCGTCTTTTATGTAATACAGAGAGATCATATCCGATTGACTGGATGGACTCTAACGTCGTGATCTATGTACGGATTAAAGCAGCGTTACTTTTAGCATTCAATTCCCTTACTGAACGCAATCTATGGCTTTCATGAGGGAAAAACTTTGATTTCGATGTAACGCTTTTGTCTCCGCGACGATCTGCTACACGTATTTCATTATAACGTGTGCGAATGTGTTGAATTCCCAAATATTCTAGAAGTCTGAAAGAAAGGCGGCGGAGAGGGAGAGAGAAAGAGAGAGTGAGATCCAGCAGAAGAGAAAAGCTATTCGATGTCCTGTTTGCATGAATCCTGCAGGCATTGCAGCTGTGTGCAGTGTCACAGCATTCCCAAACCGAGCCTTTATTTTCATTCTTTAATCACCTTAAATGCGGCACTACTTGTACTACATAGCAAAACGCGTACGATGCAATATACAGAGAGGTTACACACGACTGTATAGGACGAGACAGCACTGCCGCACATTGCAACCATGGCGCGCTACTTTTCCTTTACATCGATGTCGCGTCGCGCACTTGCACTTTTCGTTATTACGGGAGCGTTCCAGTTTAACGCGTCGCGTCACGAATATGAACAGATTAGAAAAAAGCTGTAGCGACAAAAATACATGAATAAAAACTGCATCGACATCTTTTAATATTCATACTCTCTTACAAAACCCAAGAAGTCTAGGGTGATTGTCAGTCGTCAGTTTTTTGGGGGTGCAAACCTGAATGTGCTCACCAAAACGGATTTTACGATATACACTCGGCGCCAAACTCGATTCTGTGTCATTTTCCTGCGAAACTCGTCGATCATCGTTTAACTTCACACTGGCCCTGGTGTAACGTTCGAGTCCTCTGAAATATTGACGTAGTTTGTATTGCATTAATCAGAATGAACTATGGAACTCAGATTTTTAACTCTTTTATGCATTGAAGAGGAATAAACTTGGGCGAGGGCCATCTCATTATCGTTCAAAGCTACCTATTTATCCACCTACTTATCTATAATAATAAAATGATTATTAATAATAATTATTATTCTAATAATAATAATAAATAGGTCTTACCTTGCACTCTGAAAGCTATGGCTATTTTTCCCACATACTTGGAAACATCCTTTAGAAATGAAACGTGTCGCTCCCCTGCGAATCGATATCTCCCATTGCCGATGATAGAAGTCTAGAGCAACAAGATGGTCAGTGAGCAAAAATGCATTAGACTCCAGGCTGGATCATCATCTCGCTCCTCTTTTTTCCACCTCAACGCAACCAAGTGATGAGAGCGCAACAGAAGTGAGCAGACACTAGAACGAGGGCTAAAAATGTTGTGAATCTCGACTGATCATTAGTCGTTGTCTGCCCGTCCCTCAAGAGATGCCCAGGTCGGGTAGCAGGTAGAGCGCAATCCCTGACGGATGGAGGATGCTGCTGACTCGCTGTGGAGTGAGATGGAAAGCGCTTTCTCGCCGAGCCTCAGGACTGGAGCTGCAATATCACGTCACTGCCACTAAGATAAGGCACGTATGGACGTCTCGAGCTGCGTCTCTCACCATCTCGCCCCCCTTCCCCTGGATAACATAGAAACTCTTTTTTATGGGAAAATCAAGGCAGAGGAATGTCCCTCGGACTGGAACTAACGACACAGCGTCTTTTCTGCGACCGCCCGGACTATTTTATCAGAAGCCAATGGAATAATAATTCATAAGAGGCTTGTTTCCTGGGGAATAATGTTTTTGCAGAGAGATTCTGGAGATGTGTACAGGAACTCGTGAAGTTGCTTTATCTTTTTCTTCAGTGCGCCATCATAAAGAATTTACGATTTTTTGTTTCGTATCGAGAAAGAAAATAGTGCATTAATTATTTGTGTGCACTGAAAAACTTGTAGCCCCTGAGAATATTATATTTTTCTAAGAACAACAAAACTTGCTGAACTTGGGAGATACGTCGATGTATAATGACTTTTGGGTTTGAATTCCAACGGGACTATTGTGGATTTTTTTCATATATAAATGTTGATTTAGATGTTTCGGTTTGAAATTGCAGTGAGCTGTGGCTGTCCGTACAAGAATTCACCAGGAGACCTAGTTTCCAACATAATATCATAGGTATTTTTTTCATACAATAAAACTGTGATATTTACAGCTCTTGTCATCAGAAACTGAATAAAATTACATTCTGAAGAATTTACAGTTTTAATCCATTATGGTAGTAACAATAACTTTAGTACGTTGGGGACACGAGGGTGATACAGCGAACCTCGACAGACCTTTAAAACCACATTGGCAAGCTAGATAAAATGTTCACAATGACGGAATTTCGGATTTTTTTTTAGCAAGAATTACAAACTTCCATTACTAAAAATTAATGCAATGCTATTTTAATTATTCAACACAAACTGTCATTAGCACCAGTAAATGTTAAAATATGTTAAAAAAAATTGTTTTAACCTATTTATACATATAACCTAT
>JAHKKF010377756.1:0-10016 GCA_019740295.1 Labeo calbasu | reverse complement strand
AACATATTTAATATTTATATATATATATATATATATATATATATATATATATATATATATTTTTTTGTAAAACAATAGTTACTTTCCCTGGTAATTAGTTACTTTTATAATGATGTAACTCAGTTACTAACTCAGTTACTATTTATGCGAAGTAACTAGTAACTATAGCTAATTACTTTTTTAAAGTATCATGCCCAACACTGGTCCTTACTACCTTTCCTGGCCTTGACTGTGTCAGTTGCGTTGCTGTGTATATAGGGTTAGAAAGCTCTTGATTTCATTTAAAATATCTTAATTTGTGTTATGAAGATGAACAAAGGTCTTACGGATTTGGAACGACATGAGGGTCAGTCATTAATGACAAAATTTCCATTTTTGGATGAACTAAGGCCAATATTGTTCATAAAAACACCCATTTGACTCTATATAGCCCCTGTATAGAGTATGACGTCATTGTGTATGAGGTCTTGCCTAATAGCTATATATTAGTTTGCCAAGTTTACAGACCGAACTTTGACCATAATGTTGCTTGGCAACCATGAACAGCCTACGGTTAAGCTAAATGATTACTATTAATAAAAGAACAGAACAGCAGCCTTATATAATACTGCAGTTTCTGAAGTTTTATAAAAGCTTTCGCTGTGCATAGCAACTTCTCACAACTACGGTAAATCACTGTAAAGCAAGATGTTTTAGCTTTATTAAATTCTATTATTAATAGATTACAAAACTGACAGTTGTTGCAGTTTAATTATTCATATTGCTGCCTCAGCTTCTAGAAAACATGAAAAATCCAAACTAAATCGGCCTTTTATGATACACAGTACACTAATGCAACAGTGCAATCCCTGAGCACAAAGCAAGCCCTGTTCATGATATGGGCAGAAGACATTTTGAAAATTGCTTTGAAGGAAGTCCTTGTATTTGTGCTATACACCAGAAGAAGAAAGAGCATCATATCTAGAAAGCATCCTTTATAGGCACTCCTGTTTTCCAGTGTCATTTTATAAATGCTGCGGGTCAGCCGGCTTTATTGTCGAGCTCGGAGAAAGCGTTGAGAGGGTCTACCTGTGGCAGGGTCCACGTCACGCTCGATCAAGTGCTGATCCTGGTGAACCCATTCGCCGTTGCACTTGAAGTAGATCTGAGTGGCAGGGGTCGAGCGGCAGGTGAGGGTCACCGGCTTGTTCTTAACGATATAAACATCATCAGGCTCCACCAGGAAGTGTGGCAGCAGGTCGGAGAAGGCTGCAGGAAGCGGATGCGTTACAGTGGCCGCATGCTCTCCACCTGTGAAAGCCAGTGAGATAAAACTTTAGAGACAGGTTGTGGTTGTTCAGATGCCTGAAACCTTTTAGTACTGCAAAGAGATAATGAGTGTATCTGATTTAATTTCACACTCCCAACCCTGTGAGCGGACAGATTGCTTTTGACACGCACCTGAGCGCAATACTAATCTCGTGCGTCCGGATTTGCTAGAATACAGATATTCTGCCAACCACAGCTGACAAAACGTCTCCGCTACAGCCGGTCTGGGAGATCATGCTAATGACGGGCTGTTAAAAGTGCTTGCTTTTGCCTGAGTGGCGTGGGATTGTATTTCAAGACAAAGTGGGGTCAGCGATGTTGAACTTGTTCATGCGCATCATGACATGTGCAGGGTTAACTCATGAATATTAATTATGCCGTACTGACTGTGCTAGGTTTAAATAAATATAAATATTGTGCGCAACTTATGTCATCATGAGAAATATATGCATAATACGTATTAAGTGTCAAAATACGTGTCTAGATCAGTCTGCTTGCACAGAGATTTTCAATCTTTACAACTGCCAGAATACTCTCAAATAAAAGTCTTCAAGTTTTAAAAAATATAATAAATTATTCTAATAAACGTCAAATTTAAGTCAACATGGAAGCGTGCGGTTTTATTTGACATGCTAATGAGTAAAACAATAACAGGAATTTGAAAATGAAACTATTATTTACAATTCCAACTCTAATAAAAACAGTCGACAGAAATTATTGAAGCTTTAATAGTATTTTTTTTAAATCACACAAGACAGTTTTTCATAAATGAGAACTGCTTCTGTTTGCTTCATTCCGACTCCAACACGCTGAAGGAAATAATATCAATAACATTCAAAAATTCATTACATTTAGTCATATTTTTACACCTGAGTCTCTCAGAACAAAAAAAAAGCTTTATTTTTTAAATGAAGGACATGATGAAATAGTTTGCAATCAAGTCTAATCATCAACCTGTCTTTTGATTTAGATTTTAAAAAGACCTTGGAGTATTTTGGATTTAAATATATATTTAGATTTATAGTAGATTCAAATAATCAGAGTTAAATATCTGTCATGATCAGGACAAAATTCAATTGCTATGGGTTTTAAGAGATTTATGAGCTCCTGAATAGAGTCTTATTGTATTATCATATTACAATCAAATTAACAGGCAAAACATAGTGAGCAAAAATAAATAAATAAACAAAGATTAAACTGAAATTTTAAGAGCAATAACGTTGCTTCCGTTTGCTTCAGTTTGACTCCAGCGAAAACACGCTGCAAAACTAATATCAGTAACATTTTAGCATGTAAAAAATCATAACATTTAATCATACTCCCTGTGACCTCAAATAGCTTTTTTATGAAGTACATATGATTAAACACAGTAGTTTAAAATTCTCAAAAAAGGTATTGTAGTCTCACGGATTTAAAATATACACTACCAGTCAAAAGTTTTTGAACAGTAAGATTTTTAATGTTTTTGAGAAAGTCTCTTCTGCTCACTAAGCCTGCATTCATTTGATCCAAAGTACAGTAAAAACTGTAATTTTTTAAATATTTTTACTATTTAAAATAGCTGTTTTCTATTTGAATATCTTTTAAAATGTAATTTATTTCCTGTGATTTCCAAGCTGAAATTTTTTGCATCATTACTTCAGTCCCATGATGCTTCAGAAAATCATTCTAATATTCATTCTAACACTGATAATATTCTAAAAAAAAAAAAAAAAAAAAAAGATTTTTAATTATTATAATGTTGAAAACAGCTGAGTAGAATTTTTTCAGGTTTCTTTGATGAATAGAAAATTCAGAAGGACAGCATTTATCTGAAATAGAAATCTTTTGTAATATTATTAACGTCTTTATTATCACTTTTGATCAATTTAAAGCATCCTTGCTAAATAAAAGTATTAAATTCTATCATCTTTCTTAATAAATAAATAAATAAATAAATAAAACTGAATAAATAAAGCTTTTAAATGGTATAGTGTATGCCGTTACAAAAGCTTTTTATTTCAGATAAATTCTAATCTTTCTATTCATCAAAGAATCCTGAAAAAATGTACTTAACCATTTTAAATATTGATAATAATAATAAAACAACAGCAAATCAGCCTATCAGAATGATTTCTGACAGATCATGTGGCACTAATGCTGCTGAAAATTTACCTTTGATCACAGGAATAAATTTTAAAATACATTAAAATAAAAAAGCAATTATTTAAATAGTAAAAATATTTCACAGTATTATACCTTGCTATATTTTGGATCAAGTAAATGCAGGTATGGTGAGCAGAAGAGACTTAAAAACTTTAAAAAACATAAAAATTCTTACCATCCAAAACCTCTTGACTGGTAGTGTACATTTAGATCTCTTGAGTTAAATAATCAAAATTAAACATCAGTCAAAATTCAGCAAAAACAGCTTCACGTTGGGTTAAAAAACAGGTTCAAGGGCCTCTAAATAAGGTCTTATTCTGTCCTGAAAGAGACATGCTACTATGTTTCACCCCCCACAGAAAAACAATGTGTGTGTGTGTGTAAGAGAGAGTGAGTCCCCTTGTTAACAGGCCGAGTAAAAAGCTTCTGAGTGGTATGGCCTTGTCAGGGTTTGCCTACAGCGGTGCTGAATCCCATCTCTACTCTCTCTGCTGTTAATCACAGCCTTTTAAGATCAGAGCTGATGGACCGCAGGCCATAAATCCCTCTTGCTGAATGACCACGGCACTTCAAAACACGCTCGGCGGGCCCTGTATCCAGGGCTTTAACTCAGCTCTTTATTACGGCCGGGCCGAACGCGGTGACGTGACTGCCAGACATTCGCTGACTGACGACCGCCGTCGCAAATAGGCCGCATTACCGGCTCTTTATTCCGACGACCCCCGGTAGCGCGACGGGATCAGGTGGGGTGCGCGTCGCTGTTTACGGATCAAAGATCTGCGTGACTTTGTGGGCGGAAATGTTTCTCCCCCGCGTAGATTTATGGAAGGAGCGCCGAGGCGGTTGGATTCATAAATGTTTGGAGAGATTCAATGAGAAATCATCATTAATCAGAGCTTGGCCCTGCGACTTGCGGGAGAACGATTCTTTTGCACAGCGCGGAAACGGAGCGCACCCCTATCAGTAATTTTGTTGCTTCATTTGTTAGCGGCAATGTTTTTCTGGTCTTTGTAATTAAGAATGAATTGCTAATTTATCCTTTTCCGCCCACAATCCAGAGCAATCAAGCAGCCTCGGCTGGCTGTTTATTCCCTCTTCATACTGGAGGTCCTACACCATTGTGCATCACACGCAAACACACACACACACACACACGTCTGATAGCCTTCAGGACTGAACTCAGTTTTTAAAGTAATCACTTTTGCCAATTAGCTATTCCCTCTGCATGTTTCTCATTCTGGTTTTGCTCCGTTTTTAGACTCCGTGGAAACACTTGTTGAGTGCAGATAGCCAATATGACGTCAAAGCCGTGACGCATAACTTGCTTGCAAATAACAGACTAAAATCCCAACAACTTCAATCTTGATTTCATTAGAATTGAAGAACGGAAAGCTTGTGCAGGTGCTTATCATCAAGAAAACAGCATCATGTCTGGAAAAGGGCCAGTTCAGGATGCGAATGACACTGAATTATGTTAGATTGGAAGTTAAGAGTGTGTATTTTCACCTACTGCCATAAACAGATGTTGCAATAGGCAGAGGAAGTAACAAAAGCATTTCTCGGGATTAATATTACATGATAAGTGAAAACATAAGACACATGTCTTATGTGCACAAAAATCATCTATTCTCAAAGTCAGTGTATTACTTACACACTGAGCCAAAGGTGCTGTAAGTGATTTCAGATGTTCACCAATTTTTGATAACTTCATTTTAATACCATTTAGTATTTAGTATTACTAGTAAATAGTATTATTTTATAATTTAATTATTGTTATAATTTAGTATTAGTTTTGTGTTATTATATTACTCTTATGTAGTCATTTAGCTTTTTTTATTCAGTTAGTTACACAACATTTCTCATTTTCAGTTCTGATCTATGTTCATATTTTTTAATTATATTGTATTTCAGCTTTCTACAAAAGATTTCTATTTCAAATAAATGCTGCTCATTTTACTTTTTATTCATGAAAGAAACCTGAAAAATAAAATTAAGTAATCTATTTTTCCTTACTTCATTTTAATATTACTTAGTATTTAGTGTTTTTTAATAATTTAATTATTTTTATATTTAATTTATAATTTACTATGTTAGTATTATTATATTACTCTTATGTAGTTAATTAGCTTTTATTTTTATACTATAGTAATGTGCTATTGTCATTGTCATTTAAAAAAAAAATAACTTTTAAATAACTTTTTTTATTTAAAAGTTTTTATTTCAGTTTTAGTAGTTTTAGCACTTACACAACATTTATAATTTTAATTTTTGTTTAATTACGTTTTTTATCTCATATTTAATTTTATTGTATACCAGCTTTCTACATTTTATTTTAAATCTACTTTATTTTAAATAAATGCTGCTCTTTTAACTTTTATATTTTACGAAAGAATCTTTAAAAAGTACCACAAAATAAAATACATAAAATAATGTTCAACCATTTTTGCTAACTGCATTTTCATTTTATTTAGTATTTATTATTTTATAATTTAATTATTTTTATAACTTAGTGTCATTTTTGTATTCTTTTTTTATATTACTGTTATGTAGTACTGTAGTAATTATAAATAAAAAAAAATTAAAAATAGTTTTTGTATTTTAGTAATAAGCTATTGTCATTATTTATTGTTTTTATATCTCTTTTATTATTATTATTATTATAACTATTATTATTATAATTATTTTTGTTTTTATTTTAGTTTTAGTTTTAATAGTTTTAGCACTTCAACTTGTTTTATTTCAGTCAGTTACGCAACATTTCTCATTTTCAGTTCTGAACTGTTTTTCATCTCATATTTTTTTTAATTTCATTGTATTTTAGCTTTCTACAAAAGATTTCTATTTTAAATAAATGCTGCTCTTTTAACCTTTTATTCATGACAGAATCCTGAAAATTAAATAGTTCAACTATTTTTCCTAACTTCATTTTAATATTACTTAGAATTTAGTGTTTTTTTAAATAATTTAATTATTTTTATATTTAATTTATTATTTTAGTATTATTATATTACTTATAGTAATTATAACAATATTTTAAATTAGCTTTTATTTTTATATTTTAGTAATGTGCTATTGTCATTTTTTAAAAAATATATTTTTTTGTTTGTTTTTATTTTAGTTTGGATAATTTTAGCACTTCAACTTATTTTATTTCAGTCAGTTATGCAACATTTCTAATGGTTTTCATCCATGGTATATTTGATTGTATTTCAGCTTTCTACAAAAGATTTTTATTTTAAATTAGTGCTGCTCTTTTTAACTTTTTATTCATCAAAGAATCCTGGAAAAAATACCACAGCTTAAAGTAAAATCAAATAAAATAAATTAAGCAGCACAACTGTTTCCAACACTGATAATAAATCAGTATATTAAAATGATTTCTAAGGAAAGAATTATATTTTAAAGTGTATTAAAATAAAAACTTATTTTCAATCGCAATAATATTTCACAATACTACTGTTTTTTCTGTATCAAATAAAGGCAGCCTTGATGAGCATAAAAAAACACCTTTAAAAACATTAAAAACTCTTACTGATCTCTCATCTTACTGACACACACACACAAACATACATACATATAGAGGTCACAATCACATAATTAAGCTAATTTTTCTGGAATGTGATATTAATTCACAAAGTAATTATCAAAGGTTAGAAGACCGTCAGTTTAAGACATTTTCTATCACAACGGGCCTGTAGCACAGAGCGCAAAAAGCACATCTCCGCTAATGAAACAGCAAAGCTAACGCTGACCTTTCCAGCACCTTCCTCTCCCCCTGCAGAAAACCACAAGCCGGGTCACGCAGGTAACATTAGCCCAAGTAATAAACGTCAAGCCTCCACAAGAAGACATTACCCAGCCTCGCCAGGCCTGGTGCAACACGCCATAATAACGCTGCTCTGCTCATTTCCTTGTGTCATTTTACGTGGCGTGCTGAGTTGCTAATTCATCAGGGTGAAATACAGTGAGAAGCAAAGCTACGGCTATTGAACCTCCACTAATGTATCGTGTACGTGTTAAACTCTTAATAAAAACTAAATGTTCTGTGTCCAATGAAGGACATACATCACTTTCCAGTTTCACCCCCCTCCCCCTCCCCCTCCCTCTGTTACATTACGTTTTGTGCTACGACAGACAAGTCATTTATCTTACAGAGACATTCATTTATTAAAAACATGCTCAAATGAATCGGGAATTCAAGCCGTTCGGTTGCAAGCAGAAGATGGCGCAATCAAGGCAATTATTGCAGGTCAAAATGGCTTTCTTTGTGCTGATGTAAGACCGAGCGCCCACGGGATGTGGTCCGTCTAATGAGCCTTAATTTGGCACCGTGATGATGGCCATTAGCTCCTCATGGTGACCTTTTCTATAACATGAGAGCTCAGTAAACCAGCAGGCAGACCTGGCTGAATCTGTCCAGGTGGGATCTATGTAAGGCTGAGGTGAGATACGACAATTATAAATGAGCTTTCAAACTGCTCGTGACCGTCTACATCTGTTTTCCCGACCAGTCTCGATGGTTTCAGGCTGTGTTGGACGTAATAGAGACGAATTCATTTTTTCAGTATTTCAAAGTATTGCAATACGTTATTCTCACTCTTCTGAATTGATATTCTTACAGCAAGAGTCCATCTTTTTCCTCGTTATTTATTTATTTATTTAGACACTGGCTGCTAACCAAGGCACACTATTCCCATGGTACAATTCTTAGGCTATATTTTTGGCCTCGCTGCCTTTATTATGAGAGGACAGTTCAGAGAGAGACAGGAAACAACTGGACAGGAGAAAGAGGAATAGGATCGAGAAATGACCATGAGCCGGGACTCAAACTCGGGTCGCCTGAAGCGCTATTGCGCCATATGTCAGAATCACATTATTGTTACTGGAATCTGCCAATGCTCAACTCTATTTTGAAGGCTCTGGAATGAAATGGAGCAGGAAATTCAGCACTAGTTTCACATTTAGAAATGTACGAGTAAAAGATACACTACCAGTCAAAAGTTTTTGAACAGTAAGATTTTTAATGTTCACCAAGCCTATGCTTATTTGATCCAAAATACAGCAAAAGCAGTAATATTGTGAATTATTTTTGCTATTTAAAATAACTGCTTTCTATTTGAATATATTTTAAAATGTATTTTTTTTTCTGTGATCAAATCTACATTTGTAGCATCATTACTCCAGTCTTCAGTCACATGATCCTTCAGAAATCACTGTAATATGTCTGATTTGCTGTTTAAGAAACATTATTTTCAGGATTATTTGATGAATAGTAAGATTCAAAGACAGCATCACCTTCTGTAACATTATACGTTATACCATTCAAAAGCTTGGAGTCAATATAATAAATTACATTTTAAAATTCAGATAGATAACAGCTATTTCAAATGGTTAAAATATTTCAAAGTTTTACTGTTTTGCTGTACTTTGGATCAGATAAATGCAGGTTTGGTGAGCAGAAGAGAATTCTTAAAAAAAAAACAAAAAAACATTACAAATCTTAACTTTTGACTGGTAGTAATACAGTCTTTTATCTTTTACATGCTTTCTGTTGTCTGACTGACAATTTACACTTTTTTACACACTCACTGGTAAATTTACTGATTTGTATAAAGTAAACGTAAGAATAACTATTATATTGTTAGTAATATTTCAGGATGAACAACTGGACTGAAATGATTTAGGTTTACCTGAGAAATCATGTTAAAATATATCAAATATGATACATCTGGATTTCTTAATCATCATTAGCTATGTCCAAACTTGTGAATGTAACTTGCACAGAAAACTAGAATATAGCATGAAACATTTGCGAATAAAGCACTCCATCCTGAATGAAGTGTTTCCATCCCATGTGTTCAAAATCGTCACTTCCTGGGAAACTGGTGTAAATTATTAATAATAAAAATGAGTTGCAGCAACTTTTTCCCCCTACATAATAAATGACTTGCGCCTCAGAGCATGCAGACGAAACGCAATAAACTGTGTCATGTTATTTTGAGTTTGGAAGCATAAGATGTTTGGAAAAGCAATCGTGTGAGACTGGGAGTTCTGGGAGGTAACTACACCAATTCGTTTTGATGACGGACTTTGGCTTAGGCATTTCAGAATGATTAAAACAACATTTGAGATGGTTTGCAATGAGACTGGTCCAGTAATATTTGTTGAGGCAAAGTCACAGAGTTCTGTTGCACTTCGAGGAATTTATACGGTAAATGTTTTTCTTGCTTATGTTTTCTTATTGGATAACAAAACTTATCTACAACAATTGATCACATACTTTTTAAGTGCACATTTTAAGATTTCCATCCAGTGTATGTAAGTTTTTGCCACTAGAGGGTGTATATTTAAAACAAACAAAGCTGCTGAAACAATCGGTTTGCATAACCAAAGAATTTCTGCACAAACTGTCTGTCTCAAGGAAGCTCATCTGCATGCTCGTCGTCCTCGACCTGACTGCAGTTCGTCGTCGCAACCGACTTGAGTGGGCAAATGCTCACATTCGATGGCGTCTGGCACTTTGGAGAGGTGTTCTCTTCACGGATGAATCCCGGTTTTCACTG
>JAHKKF010377753.1:0-11782 GCA_019740295.1 Labeo calbasu | reverse complement strand
GTAGTGTATGTACATATATGTAAACATTCACGTTCAATATATCAGTATTACATTGGTTATCGGTCTGATATTACAGATTTTTCTAAATTTATTTTTTAAATGTCATCGATATTTACTTAAAGTTGATATTTTAAAAACATTAATGATTTAATAAAATCTTTATCACATCACAAAATATTTTTTTTCTTAAATTATGAACATATCTATATTATAAAACTGTGATGCCTAAATGAATAAAAAAAAAAACTATTAAAGTCTAAATCTTTCCATATTAGAGACTTTTCTAAATGTATTTTCTAAATGTCATCGATATTGGATGGCCCATATTTTTAGATTTCCGTTGCCTTTGCCATCATAACTTTTATTTAAAGTTGATATTTTAAAAACATTAATAATTTATTAAAACTGTTAATGTAATATTTATCGCATCACAAAATATTATTTTCCTTACATTATACACATATATGCACATTACAAAACTATGATGCTTCAATTCATTTTTTTATTTAAATTTCAATTTCGATTTTTTTTTTTTATTAATGTAAATTTTTTTTAAGCATTTGAATTTTACCAAAATAATATAATTTTAACCAAATAATATAATTTTAATATTGACCACATATCAGCCACAATATGAAACAATTATTGACTTATCGATATCAGCTATAATTTCAAAATCACTAACAGCAAATAGCTAATATGCAGATAGCTACGTCTACATCCTACATCATGCACTGGAACGCCACTCTTTCGTGAATACGTGTACGACAGCGGAATCTAGAGACTAGTTTATAAAGTTTTAAATATAGATATTTTTCTTGCACAAATGCATCGATTCACTTTAGACAGCCTTCATTAATCACCCAGAGCTGCGTGGACTACTTTTTATGATGGATGGATGCACTTAATTGGATTTAACACCCATTCACTGTCATTATAAATCTTAAAAGAGCCAGGACATTTTTTAATATAATTCCGACTATTCAGTCATATAATATGTAAGTCATATACACCTAGGATTGCTTGTGGGTGAGTAAATCATGGGGTGATTTTCATTTTTGGGTGAACTATGCCTTTAAGAAGGCTTGAACTTTTAATCCACCTTTTATTTGCATTCGTTGCCTTTTCTCTTTCTTTTCTTTTTCTTTTTGGCTTATACTCTACAGAAATTCCCTGTTTGTTTTCCAAGGCCGAAGGAAAGACGCGCAGGTTTGGAGCGACACGAGGGTGATTAAATAATGATAGAATTTTCATTTTTGGCTGAACTATCCCTTTAAGCTCTCCTTTTCCGCATCCCGCTCTGTAATTATCAGAGATCTGCAGGGTGCCATTTGATGGTATTGATTTGTGTGGCCAAACTTGAAATGGCACACAAACACACATGCACATACACATACATACGCTTTGCGCCTGTTTTGTGAGAACGCCTCAGGCCATCAAGTCATTATCTGTTGGAATCATCATTCCCCTTTCCCCTCAGCATAAACAGGAAACTCAGAGAAGGGGAAAATAAATGTAAACAAACCACAAAACCCTAATGTATGAGGCAGCGTATGCATATTCACAGGTGTAGGTGGATGTTTTGACAGTGTGTGTCAATCAAACGCACCATCACAACAACACCATCTATTAGTTATTAATATATTCTAAAGAGGTCCGAAAGAGTGATTTAAGACAGGTACACAGATTTTCAGACCAATTTCAGCTTTTAACGTTCACGAGGATTTTAGTATGCAGAAATGGGCAGCTGGGAAGTCTCTATGTTATTTCAGTTCTTTTCATTATTTGGCTCCCCAGGCTATAATGGAGAACGGGTACTCTGCACCCAGACATGTTCAAAAAACTCTGATGGCGAGTCCAAGTAAAGTCCCAACTCTTGTCTTTTGTCACACATCCAAGTCTAGTCTCAGTCCCTTTTGTTCATTTTTACTATATGCTACAGTTTAATTTGAACGGATTGTGCAGGATAATTAATTTAAAGTTTCACTTGAATCATTTCATAAATCCGATACACTTCCATTCAAAAGTTTTGGGTAATTACTTTTTAGAATTATTATTATTATTATTATTATTATTATTGATATTTTATTCTGCAAAGACGCAGTAAATTTTTCAATAAATATATTTAAAGATTCCATTTCAAATAAATGCTAAATGCTTCACTGAACATTCTAATTTTCAAAGATTCTTTAAAAAAGGATCACGATTTCCATAGAAAGTAGCACAACTGTTTTTGAATCAATTAGCATTTAGCAATTTTAAAAGGTGATAAAAACAAGTATCCCAGACTCAAAGTAATATCAATATCAGAATTGTTACTCGCTCAATGGTGTATCTGTCAGTTTGTATCTTGAAATGCTCCTCGTCTTTCCAATCGGTTGAATGGCTACAGCAGTGCAGGGGAAAGAAATCTGTGACCTTGAGCTCCTTTCAACTCAAAGAGGCTTTTAGGAAACTCAAGCCTGATATTTATGCTAGGTTTGATAAGGACTCATGGCCCATGACCGATCCCTCTCCGGTAGGTTATCTGAGTGTTATACAGGCCAGCGATGACTCCTCAGAGTGCACCTCACACATCCTTCACACCTTCTAAATCGTGACAGATTCTGAGCAATGGTTGCCACGGTTCACCCTGGGCATTTTAATCAAGCTCAGCACTGTTATTCATTCACTCGTTTGATTCCTCCAACAGTCTTCCAGGTGCTATTATAAGCTGCTGTCTAGGATCTCTTGTATCTCTCAGATAATTTTACATCTGCAACATCTTAGACTAGCAAGAATTGGCATGCTAATCGAGGTTAGTTTAGTGCTAGCTTGACTCCTTTTAAGTTCTACAGATGAAAAACAAGTCTGGAATGACATGTGGGTGAGTAAATCTTTTTTGGGGTGTACTGTTTCTTTAAGATTGAGTTTGAAAACATGCTGAAGTTCCACCAAACTGTTTAATAATTATAATTCTTTAAGCACTTCTACTGTAAGCTCCAGCTAAGTGTATTGCCTTTGGCAACACCTCCTTGTTGGCAACCGCAGGGTTTGGGTTCAAAGCCTAGCAGGCCAGACGTGATGTTCACTTAATGGTTACTACTGTCCAAACCCTGCATTTCTGTTGCCCGCAGCAGGCCTTAGGTAAAATCCCCACAGGACTACTGTACATTGCGAACCTTTTTCTGCAGAGCACTGCCATTTGTAGAAAAACCACTAAGCTGTGGTTATAATGAGACTAAAGGGCAAGTTGATAATGAAACATTTAAAAGATTTCGTGCTAGATTGGTTAACTGTATTCGTTTTTGTTTTAAATTATAAACATAAAGATCTGTTGTGGACAGTTACTCAGTTCTCGAAAAATGTGGCATTGAAATGTTTGTTGAATACATTTGCACTTTGGGGATTGAGTTCACTTTTTCCACACGTTTATTGTTGGAGATAATCTGCGCTCCAAAATCTGTTCGCTTTGAGGTTAGAGTTTGAGAGGTTTATGAAAATCAATTATGGTGCTTTTGTTGCGTCTCCAAAGACTCAGAAATACAAAATAGAGGGTTAGCTTTTCCATAAACCAAAACGACACAAAACACATTTGTGGTTTGTTTAATGTTTACTGTGCTAATTAGCAGGGTCTTAAATGGCGTACCGAGAGAGATTTAAACTTTGTTCACGTCTGAAACTTGCTGTGAGAGATTAGTGAATCGCTTGCTTTAGTAAACTCTGAATGAAAAACTACAGCTATGGTGCTACGAATAGCTTTAAAAACACATATGGACATAATTTTCAGTGAAAGACATACTTAAAGTAATGGCATATTCAACTAAATAAATAAACAATTTTGCCTTCTGTGGAAAACAAAAGAATAATATTTCTCATTCTTTACCTTTCAGTAATAAGGGCTGGGCTGTCATTTGTCGAACTCCATGACTGAAATGAAACATTTGACTTGTTTATTCCACATCGTCTGAGCATTTGTGGTGGGGATTTTCCTGTAGGTTGCATCAATACGACTGTAGGTGGCGATAAAAGACTTTATGAATGACTCACTGAATCCTTGAATCTTTTATTCAAACGAATTGTTCCAAACCGCTGATTTATTCAGGAACTGAAAAAGTATTGAATCATTTACTGAATCGATTCGTTCAAATACGATAATTCATTTAGAACGCGACCATGGTGTGTTGTTTGAAGACTCGATCGTTCCTTTTCAGTGGCGGAGAGTAAAACAGGCAAAATAACCGCGAATATGACATCTAAAATGTAAGTTACTCAATAATAACTTCTTGTTTTTTAACGTTTATATAAAATATCACACAATATTGTGTCAGCACAGCTGTTTACCTGTGGCTTGCCTGCATACCTGATATTCAACAGCACATTTGTTTGTATAACGTGTTTGTTTATTATGAATCTGTTCATAATGAGAAATTCTTCTTTTGCTTTGGATGGCAACCCTTATGGTTTTATTATAGTAAAAGTGTAGTAACTATGTTTTTTGGCGTATTGATTATCATTTGAATCCACCTTATTTTTCAATGCGGAAGCAAGCCGTTTTTTAGTAATGTGTGAGATTTCCGGTTTGTAAGCCGCCAAAGGGAAATAACAAGAACAATAACAAAGTGCACGAAGTGTGTTGCAAAACAATGGTTAATTTGTGGTTAGCATGGTTTAACTACAGTAATCATGTTTTGTTTTGTTTTTTTTCTTTTCTTTTTTTGTAGTAAAACCATGGTTAATTTTCACAATGGACATGTTCACATTCATCACTTTTGTTGTGTATTTTGCAGTCTTTTCTTATAAAATATAACAAAGTCTGAGGTTCTGGGCTGAACAAAATGTTCTCATTGAATCCAACCCCAGACACAGCATGAACGTTCACTGCCCATCACAGATCAGCAACTTTCCCCGGGAGTGATGAACCATGTAGTACAGTGGGTGATTTTAACAGGATGAGATGGCAGGGGCAGTATCCTTTTTTCTTCTTTTACATATATATATCTTTTTTATATAGAGGGGGTATTCAGTACCCATAAGCCCTCAGAACAAGTGGGCGGATGTGTGAGAACTTGCTGTAGGGGAGGCAAACGCGGGTGATTAATTTCATGGTTTATTTATCTCTCCCATCCTTTCAAAACTAGAACAGGAAAAAACACACATCACAAATGACTTACTACGACAACCAGTCAAAACCTTTTTCAGAGCAAAAACGGTGACCCCTCTGGTGGTACGCAAGGCCTCTGGGGTTAGCGAATGATCACATCACTCTGAGATCTGCAGACTTTTACTTAAAGAAAAACGGAGCTGGAAAAAACAAAGGAGACTGTTCCAAAGCAATACTTGAAAGGGTGTAATACAAAGCCAGCAACCGCAGGTAAATCTGCAATTGCGAACGCAGTTAAAAGAGGTGAAAACTCTCCTCGAGTTGTTCTCCTCCTGAGTGCTAGAAAATGTAGCTTTCCGTGAACTTTGTTTTTTCAGTGTACTTTGTGCTTTGTGGCAAGCAGACAACATAGACATACCCTACAATTTCCAGACTGAAATAGAGCCAATGTCAATTTGAGAGAAACGCGGGAAAGGAAAGTACAATAAATGAAAGAACATGTAGATTCAATTGCAATTCAACAAAAGGCTATAAATCAAACGTTTCTGTGCTCCATATGAAATAATGTTCCCTGCATACAGTATACTCTTACAAAGGTAGAAAGTTTGACGGGAAGTTCTTTTGTTTAAGGTACAGCGTATTGAAAGAGATGTTTTGCGTGTTTTCTCCACATTAGGAGAGACAGATGGAATCTTGAGCCGTTCATCTGCACGAGGTTAATGTACGATGGTGTCCTACTGGGTCCGCATTGAGAGTAAAGTGGATAAAGTGTGTTGATCCCTGCTGGGTAAAAGGATACGGCTCGGCATGCCACTCCGGACTCTGAGGGAACCAGAGAGGATTATTGAAAACCAAGAGCTGAAGCTTCAACATCAGGTACTGTAGACAAGGATTAAGCACATAAATTAGGTTTATACTTTCCAAGCTGCAGCCAACTGCTCACAGAAGTTTGCATGGAGTTGATGAAGTCTGTAAATTTATATGGGTTCCTAGAAGCAATACTAGGTGCAGCGATAGGTGCTTTCACATAAACAACCTTATTCCAGGAATATTTTAGTGTGAAGAGAAATGGTGGCAAATCAGATGGAAGTAAAGGGCTGCAACGCTCTGATATACAGCATTAATGTTACATAAAATAGAACGTGATGAGATTTTGCTCTCAGCCAAAACTAATTGCTCTGGAACAAATAATAGATTATTGACTCCAAAGACTGCCCATTAGACTTATCCAAAACAAATTATATCTCATGTTTAACCACTATAAAGGCATCACAGCCAGCGGCAAATTTCAGAAGTACTGGCCAAGGTAAGGCTGCTCTAAGCGGGTTCATAAGCGCTGAACGGCCTGGAGCTCACAATTCTAAAAAACATCGAAGCAAATTTCCAAATATACATATGTCTTTATTTACAAACCACATATTTAATGTCTAAACAAGTACAATCTCACAATCCTCCATGACATAAAAACAGTATTTTTAAAACTATATTGGATTTGGGTGTCCGTCATGGAATTCGCTGTGAAAGCGAAGTGATAGAAACAGTGAAACGGTTGGAGTTATCACTAGAATATCACACTCATCTCAGCCAATCAGATTTGAGGACCAGAAAGTTTGATTGTTGTTGTAGTAGTTTTGATTTCTAAACCAGAAAAGACACAGATTTAATTTATGTTGTGTTTTGTTACTGTAGGGTGTGATTAAAAATAATAATAATAAATGTATTAAATAAATGAATGAATTTAAAATTCATATCTGTAATATTTTATATCTGTAGAAATACAAAATTAGTTTATTTATTAATTGGGTTGTTGACGTGACATGGCATTTTCACGGCATTTTAAATAACAACAAGATTTTAAATTAATATATTTTATTGTTGTTACAAAATTAATATAATTATTATTGTTGTTATTTAAAATGCAGTAAATCATTAAACGTTTCTTTGTCCTACTTGGACTTGTTGTTATAAAAGCTGCAGTGATTTTTTTTTTTTTTTTTTTTTTACATTTTTGAGACAAATGTAAAATGTCCCATAGTGTGACTGTCCCAAGCATAGTTCAATAAATTAAAAAGAAAAGCATAAAAATGTTAATAAATACCTCCGGCATAATTGTACAAGTGTCTATTTTAGTCTTTTTTTATGCATATGTTTCTGAAAGCATAGGAACTTTTTGTCTCTGAAAACCATGTCCTCTGGTGTGACACCTTATCCTGATTATATGATTATACACAATGATTATATTATCTGGCCAATTCCAGAGAAAACTTTAATTAGGTGAAGGAATCCATTCATGATTATGTTACTGTCAAGCCCATGACATGTGCACATGGTCAATTTTTGTTTTAGAATTGTTCAAATATTTGACTTCTTTGGAACCACTAAAAAAGTGTTACGTTTTGTTGTCCTTTGGTGTGACACCCCTAACGTATATATCTTAATTAAAAACTGTATGTTAAGCTACATAATCATAGAAAATTATGTAAATGTGTCTTGCTAACCACTAATGACAGGTTAGTTTCGAATAGCAAGGTCATTAATTGACACAAAAGGCTAAAACGTCCTTTGGTGTGACAGGTAATGTCCACCGATTGACGCCTGTACTTTCACACCACAGGACAAAGATGTCAAAACAGAGGACAAGGTCTTTTTAAGCATTTTAAATAATTAAATAGTATTTGTTTATTATTTTCAGTGTTCTTAAATACAATAATTACGTTAATTAAACTATTTTCTGATGTTTTCGCAGAAAACTTGTACTGTTATAAAGTGTTAAATAAGTGTCAATAAATAAGTATATAAACAAATAAGTATATAATGTGATACTGTTTTTTTGAATCAGAAAGAAGAGTTTCAGTAACATACTGGTTGACTAAAAGACCGAATTTAATTGATAAATATGTTTGGTTTAAAAAAACATGTTGTTATGTTCTTTCCTTCTCCTTTGACATGTTTAAAATTAAATAGAAATACTTTAATAACCACCATTTCTGTCCTTTGGTGTGATGTAATGTCCTGTGGTGTGACGCATAAAAGAACCACCAATTTGTTTTTATCTCAAAATGATCTCAAAAAAACAGTTGCATTTTGAAATAGGGGAGATATAAATATCACTCATCCTAAAATGGTATACTTTTCAGCAGTTTTCAATGGATGACAGCAAAGTTTGTCATGTTGTCAAAGTTTGTCCTGAAATTGTCCAACAAATCATGGAGAAAAAAAATAATGCTAATTATAATTTCATATTAAATAAATAACACTATATGAAAATAAGTGTCTTACAATGAAGATAAATCTCTTTCATGCTATTTATAATTTATTAGGAGTTTTGTACCCCCACCCCCCTTAATGTCACCCCATAGGACAAATTTATGGTTCAGTTCAGTTAAAAAACCAAAAAAGACATAAAGAAAAAATTGACAAAGTTAGTGACTCTTAATATTTTCTCAAGATCAGACTTCACACTACATAAATATATGCGTTTCTTCTTAAAAAATTATACATACTTGTCAACTACCTATTTACTCATGTCCAATTAATTAGGATTCTTGTGACAGTGGTTTAGAATTGTTATAATATTTTCTCCCAAGCACAGTGGAAACCAGAACAACAGTGTAACAAAGTAAGTGTATTTTGAATTGAAAACTTCTTTTATTCTGCATTCTGCAACGTGTGCAACTGCATGTCTCACTGACATCTTTCTGGAACACAACAGCAGACGTTCGCATTCCGGAGAGCAACTTCATTGCACACACTGACACGGACACCTTCCTGTCTCCACCCCTTGATCTCATTCTGCTGCGATCGAACACCTCTAAGTCTCATTCTATTTCACTCTGATAGAATCACTCCCAAGAAACCAGCAGCACTCGCGATGAGCCACATTATACTGCGACACAAAAGCACTCAAGGTTGTACCAGCCTTATTATGCTGCTTGATCTTCTACAGCGCAGTTTAAGTCGGGAATAAAGATGTAGATCAATTAGCTAAACAATGTCTCTACCAAAATAACCCGGATTTCTGACTCCTTTGACGGAGTTCGTTCGCAAATCTCAATTAAGTAATGCTAATGCGCACACATCCTGAGGAGGACCCGTGCTCGGCTCACAGATTAATCTCTCCTGCCAATCTAAAAATGCCAGCGAGCACCTTTTCTGCATCAGTACATTAAAAGCACATAAATCACTAAATGTGTCCAGAAAAGGAGTCTATCAAATTTTATAGCTTTTGGGGAAATTTCAGCTAATTTAGCAGACTTTGTACATGACTTAAAAATAATGAACCTGCAGTGATTTTCTAGACAGTCTCACACAAACATCTTAAAAGTGGTGTTCTCTTGTTTGGGTGTGAATTCAAGTTTGTACAAACAAGATCTAATATACCTGGAGATAGATATTTCTTGGCATTCACATTCAACTTAATGACAGTAGCTTGGAAGAAACGATAACCTCAGTGCTGCCATTTTGTTTGTTTGTTTATTTGTTTGTGTATTCACAGTTGTCGTTTGGTTTGTTTGGTGCATTTGGTTTGGAGCAAAAAGGAAAATAATACATTTGGTCTTTGTCCGCTTAGCGTTCACACTGTCATTATTGACAGCGAACCTAAAGGCAAAGTGATATGTTAACAACCTGATTGGTCGGGTTGAAAGATGTATATTTCGTGACGGAACACACCAAAAAAAGTGTGTTCAACTTAAAGCTCATTTCGTTCCCTTAATGAAATCATGGTGCATAGCGTCGCGTCTTGTCATTACTTCCTGTTTATGGTTCGTTTGGAAGTATTTGGTCCGTGTTGTGTTCATATTTCAGTTGAACCCTGCCAGAGTTTTTTTGAAAGCGGACCAAGACCTATCTTTTCAGTGGTCTTTGTCCGCTTGTTTAGTGCGCACTAGGGTTCGGATGGTAGCGTTTACACTTACTCAAATGAACTGCACTAACAGAGAAATTGTACCAATTTTAGGCAAAACAAACATGATAAGTGTGAACACACCCCACACTGAAGTTTTGTTCGATTGGTTCATTTGATCTGGACCAAAAGGGAAAATGATACATTTGGTCTTGGTCTTAGTCTTAGCATTCACACTGACATGTGATGACATTGGTTTAGAAGTATTTGATCATTGACATTGGTTTAGAAGTATTTGATCCTTGTTGTGTTTATATTTCATCCGAACCATTTCATTCGGTCTGCTTGTTTGGTGTGCACCAGGGTTCAGATGGCAGCGTTCACACTTACTCAAATGAACCGCACTAACAGAGAAATTGCACCAGAGTTCATTTTAGGGTGTTCACACTTGTAGTTCAGTTCATTTGGTCCGGACCAAAAAGGAAAATGATACATTTGGTCCTGGTTCACTTAGCGTTCACACTGGCATTTTTGACAGTAAACCTAAAGATACCGAATCTAAAGGCATAGCGATACGTTCACAACCTGATTGGTCGGGTTGAATGATGTATATTTCGTGATGGAACTCACCGAACACTCCAAACCAAAGGAAAAAGTGCTTTCGACTTGAAGTGGCGCTGCGGGTGTACGACATCAAAGTACCCATTCACAGATCGGTCTGCTCAGCACCACTTTAAGTTGAATACACCTAATGCTGTCTGCTGGACTAAGCACGCTCGTTGTTGCATGTATATGATCTTATTTTCCCCATCTGCGAACTCACAAAGAGCTAATAAAAGGCACTTTACCTCCTCGTTGCTCCATGTTTGCCATCTGCTCATTTTGTTTTGGATACACCATGTGTTCCAATCGTGAAATCCTGTCGCATAGCATTGCATCTTGTCATGACTTCCTGTGCTTGGTTCGTTTAAGAAGTATTTGGTCACTGTTGCATTCATATTTCAATCGAACCGCACCAGAGTTAGTTTGGAAGTGGACCGAGAACCATCTTTTTAGCGTTCTCAGTCCACTTGTTTGGCACAAACCAGGGTTCACACTTATGGCATGTCCGCATCAAATGCAAATTGAATTATTTGCGTGAATAGATTACATACAAAGTCAATGCAAAGATGCGAAAAGAGGTGAATTTGAATTTCATGACATGTCAATGAAAATGTGTGACGTGTTTGCAGCGAACGTGCCATATTCACCTCAATTGCGTTTTCTGCACAAGTTGAAAATTTCAACTCGAGCAGAAAATTCACGATGCGTTCTTGTCCGGTTATATCAGTAAATGGAAGAGAGCATTTTTGTAGCCTGAAATCTATGATACAGGTATCTGGACCATAGAAAGCAATTAAAATCAGTTGTCATGGTAGTTGTATTTTATTAGCATGGCTACAGAGATGTTTCTATAAATAAATAAAAAAAAGTCAATATATATACAGTAGTAAAATGTAACACGCATTATTGCAGGATTAATGCTTATCTGCCTCTGGATGGGGCTGTGAAGACACGTCACAACAGGTACAAAGCAGCGATTGTAGTTATCTTTAACATGGTTGGTGGCACTTTGTTATTTGCGCGAGTGATGCGAAAAACTTCCCATGAGTAATCTAGAGTGAGAGACGTAATGTGCATATTCACTTCGCCTTTGGTGTGAACACACCATTACTCAAATAAACCGCACTAACAGAGCATTTGCACCAGAGTTTGTTTTAATCGAACCAAACAAAGGCTAATTTTCCAACTCCCCTAGAGTTAAACAGTTGAGTTTTACCGTTTTCGAATCCATTCAGCCGATCTCCAGGTCTGGC
>JAHKKF010377745.1:0-10561 GCA_019740295.1 Labeo calbasu | reverse complement strand
AAGACATTCATAATGTTACAAAAGATTTCTATTTCAGATAAATGCTGTTCTTCTGAACTTTCTATTCATCAAAGAAACCTGAAAAAATTCTACTCTGCTGTATAAATAAATAATAATAATAAAATGCTTTTTGAGCAGCAAATCAGAATATTAGAATGATTTCTAAAGGATCATGTGACTGGAGTAACGACGCTAAAAATTCAGCATTGAAATCACAGGAATAAATTATATTTCAAAATATATTCAAATGGAAAACAGTTATTTTAAATAGTAAAAATATTTCAGAATTTTACTGTTTTTACTGTATTTTGGATCAAATAAATACAGGCTTGGATCAAGTAAATGGATATTTTGGATCAAATAAATGCAGACTTTTGACTGATTTTCCAATCAACCCTACTGCTGCTTATGCGCCAAACATTGGTCAGAAAAACAGAAAGTCCCATCAAAACTTATGTCACTGGTTGAGTCAAAAGTTGACATGACTTAAACAAGTAGATAAACACAACCAGTTTATGACTGCAACCAGTGAGTGACTTCTAGTTGACTCTAAACATCACTCTAAACTTTAATAGTAGAAAGTACTACTTCATCTTTAATGAGATAAAATGTATTATGGAAGCTCAGAAATCTTTTAAAATAACATTGCTTTTGGCGTTTTTGTCTGCGTTTATCACCTGCAAAAATGGTGTAGTTTGAAGTTCTACTCTAAAAGCGTCTTGAGAGACACAGAGGACTGATGAATTTTCCAACGGATTTTCCAAATACCACAATAGTCAGAAAAACAGAAAGTCCCACCCAAAACTTACATTATTGGTTGAGTCAGAAGCTAATGTGTCAGGACACTTAAACGAGCAGATCAATGTTTTGAAAGAGTGTTTGACTCTTCAGGAAGTCAAGAATCAATAAGCAACTTCTAAACATCAAACTCCAATGGTAGGATTTTTTTTTTTAAGTGATGGTCAACCGATATTGATGAAGAATTTAAGTTCTGTGCACTCAGGTGCTTGCGTGTTCATCACTGTCAAAATAAAAGTCCTCACTTTTTTGGCTAAAGCGAAAAAAAAAAAAAAAGATTGGCTGATGTCGATCATTAAAATGCCAAATATCAGCAAGGCCGATATATCATCAAACCGCTCATTTAAACATCAAGTAGCTCCATTTTTAATGACGTGAAATGTTGTTGTGGCTCAGAAATCTTTTGAAATAAAATTGCTAATGGCATCTCAGTGTTGTTTGCATTAATCATCTACAAAAATGAAATTTTTTTTGAAGTTCTACTCTGAAAGTACCTCGAGAAACATTCCCTCAAACATTCCATTGGTCAGAAAAAAATCCGCCCCAAAACATACGTCATTGGTTAAGTCAGAAGTTGATGTGTCAGGACACTCAAACGAGCAGATCAGTGTTTTTAAAGAGTGTTTACTTCTCAGGAAGTCAAACAATCAATGAGCAACTACTTTTAGTTGATTTTAAAAATCAAACTCCAATAGAAGAAAGTACTTGAAGTAATGGTTGACTGATGTGGATGAAGAATAGGAGCTCTGTGTTCTTAGGTGCTTGCAAAAAAGTATTGGCCGACGCCGATAATTAAAAAAATGGCAAATATCGGCAAGACCGACATATCGATTGAACTGCTACATTGTACATCAAGTAGCTCCAACTTTAATGAGGTAAAATGCTGTTATGGTAGCTCAGAAATCATTTAAAATAACGTTGAAAATGTGTTGGGGCATTTTATTGTTGTCTGCATTTATCGCCTTAAAAAATGGCATCTTTTGAAGTTCTACTTTGAAAGTGTCTCGGGGACTGATTGAATGACCTGTTTCCCATCTGATTTCCACAAACACTGCGTTGGTCAGAAATTTACAGAAACTCCCCAAAACTTATGTCATTGAAGCTGATGTGTCAGGACATTCAAATAAGCAGATCAATGTTTGAAAGCGTGTTTAACTCTTCAGGAAGTCAAACAATCAATGAAAGACTTCTAGTTGACTCAAAATGTCAAAGTCCAGTCGAAGGCAATTATTGGTTGACGCCGATAAATAAAAAGTACTGAATATCAGCAAGGCTGATATATCGGTTGAACTGCTAATTTAAACATCAAGTAGCTCCACCTTTAATGAGTTAAAATGCTGTTATGGTAGCTTAGAAATAAAAGTAGCATTGAATTTGTGTTGTGGCATCTTCATTGTTTTCTGCATTTATCATTACTCTCAAAGTGTCTGATTGAATGTCCTATTTCCCAACTGATTTCCCAAACAACGCATCGGTCAGAAAAACAAGGTCCTGTCCCAAAACTTGATCAATGTTTTGAAAGTGTGTTTTACTTTTCAGAAAGTCAAACGATGAATGAGTGACTTCCAGTTGACTCTAAACGTCAAGCTCCAATGGTAGAAAGTATTTGAAGTAATGGTCAACCGATACGGACGAAGAATGGGAGCTCTTGTGCTTTCTGGCCCTTGTGTGTTCAGCACTGTCAAAATAAAAGTCCTGCATGCTGTCAAAATAAACATCCCACTTCTGAAAAAAAAAAAAACAGATGCCGATAATTTAAAACTATCGGCAAGGCCGATATATCGGTTGAACCACTAATTTAAAAAAAAAAAAAAAGTGTTGTCTTATTCCGATAATTTAAAAAATGGCAAATATAGCTCAACCTTTATTGAGGTAAAATGTTGTTATGGTAGCTCAGAAATCATTTAAAACAACATTGACATCAACTTCAAAAATGCCGTCTTCTGAAGTTCTACTCTCAAAGCTCAAAGTGCCGAAAAAAGCAGGGGACTGATGAATGACTGTGATAGTGGAAGTCCATCTTATCTTGGGTTCCAACGGCAGACGTTCGGAAAGCTTCCTGTAGGACACACTCCATGTTCCCTGGTGGACTGACGGATTACAGCAAACCACTGATTAGTGTCCTCTCATTCAACCATCTGTCTCCTCGGCTATTTAAGACGCAGCTCAAAGCCGGACTCATCCTTTTCAACTTAAGTAGCGCTTAGTTTTATTAGACAACCGCCAAATTGTAGTAGTGCAGTTAAACCAGTTTGTGGTTCGTGCAGTCTTTTAATGTGACCTCTTTCGAGTATTATGGGCAATGACTTTGACCTTTAATCGGCGTCTGTCTGTTCTATTTCTGTTACAGACTAAAGGAATAATGGGGAGTTTTTTAGCAGAACTAGTTATCTGCATGTGTAATGGAAAACAGATTATAAGCATCTTTGATATTAAGAAGTTATTGTTTCTATTTTAAGGTACCAAAGATCAGTGACATTTGGAATGTGTTGATTGTGCAATTCACGTCCATGGAAAGTGATTATAGTGACATAAGTAGTAAGTAATTTGTAAACTGCATATTGATGAACATTTAACAAACTTGACTAAAAGTTTACCAGCATCACGTGTTCAACAACAGCTAGTTAAATAATGAGTGTATTTTTTTTTTCTTGTTTTAGGAGGATTAATTGAGATGAAAGTTTAGCATGTTAATACTGTACAGTGCTAAAATCCTGTCTGAGATGTTGCATCTTCAAGTTCATTATCTTTAAGGCAAAATGCAAACCACAGCAGGTTTTAATTTTGTAAGTTACAATTTAACAAGAAATTGGCATGCAATTTGGCAAATTGGTTTGCATTTTGCTTTTTTCTGCAGTACTTTTTGCAGCATCATGTTTGTTTGCTTTGGCTTCGGATCAGATCTTTTGTGCTTAATCCAACTGGGCTGGACATCTGACGTTTACGTGTTTTGAGTATTTGTGTGACACTGGTTAACCTTTAGGGATAAGTCTACAGACTGAGTAGTTGAGCTGTCATGCAACAACAGTAGTTGACTAATTTTTAGTTTTTTTCTTTCATTTCTTTTTAAGATGAGTCGCTGAGGGTTTTGCATGATGACAGCATGATGTGCTTTCTTTTGCAGCAGTAATTGTAAATGCAATGTCAACAGGCTAAAATCATGTTAAAGCATGCTTTTCAAATTCAAGATTTAATTTCAATGCCATGAACATTGTATTGCATTGAAGTTTCACTGACGACGTATTAAGTTAAAAGGAGTTCAACTTTGAAAACTAGTTTTAAAGATCCTAGTTTTCTGATTTAATCTCTTGTGCTCTGTGCAGCTGGTTTCAAAAAACAATCACTTGACTGGTGTAGGATCATGTCGCTTTGACAGGTGGACCTTGCAAGAATCAAATTAGTAGTGCTACCTTAAAACCAACCAGTCATTCAGACAACCCACAACTAGTTGTTTTTGAAAATATGTAGTTTTGCACATCCTTTAAATATTCACTTGTGAGGAAATTAATAGCAATGCTGTTTAGTTTCTAAGCGAGCGGCACGTTTGAGTCATTCTGATTTCTGCAGTCATTTGTTGAGCTTTGATGTCAATCTGTCAATGACGAATGCCAGTGTTTCCATTTGTTGTGATGCAACATCTGTTTTCTGACTGTGAACTGATGGAGACCATGATTCAGCTGTATTTTTTTTTTGTCCTGAGTCATCTAAAATGTTTTTTCTAGTCTAAAAAGATTACTCAGCATGTATTTGTAATTCATGTGCAGTGGTACAGCTTGCAAAGCTTTTTTATATCTAGAGTCTTGATAGGTTTCGGATGTTATTGAAACACAATAATCACTTTGAAAACTGAAAATTAAGGTCCGCATTTCTAAACCTGTTTTATAAGAGCAGTATGCTTGTAAGATGGTCTTATAGCGTTGTATTTTACGACATTTCCTCATTTCTTACATGTTTTCTTCTTGTTTTTACCCCCTAGGGCAACAATGTGGGTTACTGGGAAGGGGAAACCAACAGGACCCTGAGGCTTGTGTAAATGTGCTTCCCGACCGCCTCAGTCGTCTGAGAAGGTCAGACCTCCCTGTGGCACGCTTGGGCCGCTGGCACTAAGATGTCCCTCAGTAGTGGCACTGCAGGCGGGAAAGGTGTGGACTCGAATGCGGTGGACACTTACGACAGCGGGGATGAGTGGGATATTGGTGTAGGCAACCTGATTATTGACCTCGACGCTGACTTAGAGAAAGACAAGCTTGAGATGTCTGGCACCAAGGACGGGGACGGAATGGCTGCTGCCTCGAGCGCCGTAGCGGCATTGCCAGACAACATCAAGTTTATTAATCCGGTGCCTCCTCCGCCAATCAAGGACAGCAAATCCAAAGCTAAGCGTAGCAAGAATTCCAAGGACAGTAGCAAGTCCTCAACCCCTGATGGGGCCAAGAAGGACGCCCAAGGACGGACCCAAAACGAGGGCACTGGGCCAACCGTGGGAAGCGGTTCCACGACTTTACCTTCCGGGAAAGGTTCCGATAAAAGTAACAAAGCCTCCCGTAATGTTCCGAGTGGAAAAAAGGACAAGGAGGGTTCTGGGAAAAGCAAGAAGGAGAAAAACGAAGGGGTACAAGCTGGGAACGTGCCCTCGGAAAAGGACCCATCGGCACAGGTTATGCCGTTAGGCCAGGCACGCAATACCCCGTTTGAGGGGACGCAAAATTCGGACCTTGTTGGTGCTGAGCAACTAGGGAATATTACCCTTGATACCACTGGAATAGTCACACCTTTGGCTATCAAGAGCGAACCAGAAGAAGTGGAAAATAATGACTGCAGGACCATGAAGAAAGTGAAAAGCGAAAAGGTGAGTACACTGGTGTTTTGCTTTGCATTGCCTGGTGTTCAGTTTGGTTTTATACAAATATCTGGTTGACAGTGCTTGTATTATCAAGTAGAAACTGGAAGCTAATCCTGTTCCAACTGTTAGAGATGAACCAATGACTTAGTAGTACCTGGCATATCCTGGTGCGCCAATTTGCTGGCTGCATTTCCTTTGGCACTAGTCCATTTTAAAGAGCGGAAAACAGGGCATGCTTAGCTTGGTGGTCTCGTTGTCCGTTTAGTAATGCGTATAGCGCTGCCAAAAGAGATTTAGGACAGAGTCCAGATGACCAGAGATACAAGACCATCCACCCAGAATTTTGTGTACTTCCAGAGTTGTGTAAAGAACAGCTGTATCAAGTGTTGTTAACCAAATAACCATCTTGCCAGCTGGTTAAGCCTTAGTTTTGTTACGGAGCTCAGGTTAAGTGTGAGATATCTTATATTTACATGCTATTTCCATCTTGTTGTTCAATCTTGTTTGAATTGAGTTGTTGGCTGATTGTAGGGGTTTTCTCGATTATTCATTACACTCAATTCTCAACCTACTAGTTCCTAAGGAGTTTTGGCAGCTGGTCTAATTTGTAGCTTGATCTCTCATGTTAAAACAAGAATCCATGCCTCGACAGATTGTTCTTAGGAGAATGTAGAGTTTAGCATATTCCCCACAGGAGCATCTACTAACACATGTTTTCATTTCTAAATATGAGATACAAAGATCAGCGAAGACTAATGTGTTAGTAGTCTTTAAAGTCATTAAATTCTGAGAACTTATTATATTGTACTGCTTTTAGTTGAACATTGACTAAGCCTTGTGCATTACAAACTGTGAGGATAAACTGGCGTGTCTGCTTACAACAGATCTGTGAAATTCCTTGCGAGTGACTCAGTCAGTAGTTGTTCATACTCACAGCATTGTGTTCCCTACATAGTGGGCCTCCGGGGAGCCATTGAAATGTAACACTTGGACCCCTTGCTTACTTTCAATTGTGACAGGCTGCCAAATATAGGCTACTGGAAAGAGCAACAAGGGGTTTTCTTTAGACAGAACTGATGGTGATCTCTTTGTAAAGTCCTTGAAAAGGATTTTTTGGTTGACTACGGTTTAATGAAGATGAGTGTTTTAAAACCATTTGACCTTGTTTTGTGTGTGTGTGTTTTAAACTAATTTCAGTAAACGCCATTTCCTTTGTAGGTTAACAACAGTGCTGTCTACTTTCATTGTGTTCCTGCGTACAGTAGAGCATACTACTAGCAACGCCAAGGTCATGGGTTCAATTCCCAGGCAATGCTGAAATCTGATGAAATGCATACCTTAAATGCAATGCAAGTTGCTTTGGATAAAACTGGCTGCCAAATGCATAGTAGTAAATTGCATTTTGTTAGCTAAGCACTGACATTTGCATTGACTTGAATTGTGTTCACACATTAGAGCAATGCAAAGGTTATAGGTTCGATTCCCAGGGAATGCATGAACTAATGAAACATACGCCTTGAATGCAATTTGCTTTGGATAAGTGTCAGCTGAATGCCAAAAGCGTTGATGTTTGCAATGTGTTTCTGTAGCTCAAACAGTAGTGCAACCCCAAGGTCATGGGTTTGATTCCCAGGTAATGCTGAAAACCAATGAAATGCATACGTTAAGTCGCGTTGGATAAAATTGCCTGCCAAATGGATCGTAGTAAATTGTATTGTAAATTGAATTGTGTTAGCTAAGCACTGACATTTGAATTGACTTGCATTGTGTTTCTGAAGCCAAGGTCATGGGTTTAATTCCCAGGGGATGCATGAACCGATGAAACACATGCTCTGACCAAACCAAATGCTTAGTAGTAAATTGCATTGTGCTCGTTAAACACTGAAATTTCGAATTGACTTGCATTGTGTTTCTATAGCTCAAACAGTAGAGCAATGTCAAGGTCATGGGTTCGATTCCCAGGTAATTTCTTTGGATAAAAGCATCAGCCAAATGCATATTAGTAAATTGCATTGTTCTTTTTAACCATTTACATTTTGCATTGACTTGTGTTCCTATAGCTCGAACAGTAGAGCAATCCCAAGGTCATGGGTTCGATTCCCTGGGAATGCATGAACATGTCTTGAATGCAACTTAAGCCACTTTGGATAAAAGTATCAGCCATATGTATAGTAGTATATTGCATTGTGGTAGCTAAGCATTAACATTTGCATTGATTCTCATTGTGTTCTTGTAGCCAAGGTCATGGGTTTGATTCCCAGGGAATTGCTTTGGATAAAAGCATCAGCCAGTTAAGCATTGACATTTTGCATTAACTTGCATTGTGTTCCTGTAGCTCGAACAGTAGAGCAATGCCAAGGTCATGGTTTCCATTCTCTGGGAATGCACGAACAAATGCCTTGACTGCAACTGCTTTGGATAAAAGTATCAGCAATATGCGTAGTAGTAAATTGCATTGTGTTAGCTACGCATTTACATTTGCATTGTGCTCCTGTAACAAAATCATGGGTTTGATTCCCAGGGAATTGCTTTGGATAAAAGCGACAACCAAATGCTTAGTAGTAAATTGCATTGTGTTCACAAAGCTTTGACATGTGTTGACTTGCATTGTGTTCCTGTAGCTCGAACAGTAAAACAGCACCAATGTTATGGGTTTGATTCCCTAGGAATAAATGAACACATGCCATGAAGTCGTTTCAGATAAAAACCATCAGCCATATGCATTGTAGTAAATTACATTGTATTAGTTAAGCATTAATATTTGCATTGGTTTGCATTGTGTTCCTGTAACCAAGGTCATGGGTTCGATTCCCAGGGAATACATGAACTGATCATACATATGCTGTGAATGCAGTGTAAGTTGCTTTGGATAAAAGCATCAACCAAATGCCTAGTAGAAAATTGCATTGTGTTAGCCACGCATTAACATTTGCATTGTGTTCCTGTAGTCAAGGACAAGGTCATGGGTTCGGTTCCCAAGGAATTGCTTTGGATAAAAGCGCAACTAAATGCGTAGTAGTAAATTGCATTGTGTTCACAAAGCTTTGACATGTTGACTTGCATTGTGTTCCTGTAGCTTGAACATTAAAGCAGCACCAAGGTTATGGGTTCGATTCCCTAGAAATGCATGAACACATGCTTTGAAGTTGTTTTAGACAAAAGCGTCATCCATATGCATTGTAGTAAATTGCATTGCGTTAGTTAAGCATTGACATTTGCATTGATTTGCATTGTGGTCCTGTAGCCAAGGTCATGGGTTTGATTCCCAGGGAATACATGAACTGATCAAACACATGCTGTGAATGCAGTGTAAGTTGCTTTGGATAAACGCATCAACCAAATGCCTTGTAGTAAATTCCATTGTGTTAGCTAAACATTGACAATTGCACTGTGTTCCTCTAGCTCAAGAGTAGAGCAAACGCCAAGGTCATGGGTTCGATTCCCAGGGAATACATGAACTGATGAAACATATGCTCTTATGATAAATTGCATTGTGTTCACTAAGCATTGACCTTTGCATTGACTTGCATTGTATTCCTGTAGCTCCAACAGCAGAGTAGGTCATAGGTTTGATTCCCAGAGATTGCATTAACTGATAAAATATATGGGAATGCAATGCAAGTAGCTTTTTGTGTAAAGCAAATTCATAGTAGTAAATTGCTATTCTGGCCTAATTAAGTTGAAATGAAAATGTTGTGTCGAAGGTAGTTTTCCTGCTTGATTCTGTTCTGGTGGTAGAAGAGCCATACTGAGCTTTGTGCCTGGTAGAAAGCTTTCTGTTGGTGCTACAGTGCTCCGCGACCAATGGCCCCCATTCATGACTTCCTCTGACTGCCGCTATTGTCTTCTGGTACATTCCTTAAACAAGCACAGGGGGTTCGCTTGGGGCCTCAGGGGGAGGGATGACAACAGCTCAAACAAAACACAAAATACCTCTTCCTCTTTACTCTTAACAACCAGATCTCGAGGTGTGAGGAGGGGATGCTATCGAGTGTCAGGGAGGGGAACCAGACCAGCTTTTCAACCGTCTCTAAAGTGGTTTCGCATTTCCACATCCCGTGGTGCAGGCGGGGCACCGTGGGCTCGAACCGTTCGACGGCAGGCAAGGCTGGTTTTCCAACCTCGTGTGGCCGTGCAGGAATGCAGGAGCGACGGTACCTGCTGCGTGCCCCCGCCAGACTAGCATATCCACTAACACTGAGCACGCAGTCGTTATCACCCTGAGAATAACACGGGTTAATTTAACCCTTCTCTGCAGTCATTTGACAAGGGGAAGCGACCTCCTTTAACAAGGCGTTTCCAGTCATGGACTAAACCGCAATCTGTGATGATGGGTTGCGTAAGTGCAGTACACCGAACAGAATGACACTTTTGTTATGCTAGGTTATGATTTGTTGTATTTAAACTTTAAAGAGATAATTTAGTTTCAATTATCTTGTGTTTTTCGTAACTTGTAGGCAGTATTTATTTAAAAAAGTGTCAAGTGTGCAAATTATTATATATTTTTTTCCTCTTCTCATAATATTTTGGCTAAGGTTGCACAATATGTGACCCTGTACAGTAAACCAGTCTTAAGTAGTACGGGTATATTTGTAGAAGTAGCCAAAAATTCATTGTATGGGTTGGAATTATCAATTTTTCTTTTCTGCCAAAAATCATTAGGATATTAAATAAACATCATATTCCATGAAGATATTTTGTACATTTCCTACCACAAATATATCAGAGCCTAATTTTGATTAGTAATATGCATTGCTAAGAACTTCATTTGGACAACTTCCAAGGTGATTTTCTTAATATTTAGATTTCAGGGTCACATATATCAGTGCCAAATTGGATATCAGCCAATATATATTTACTTATGGCTGATATTAAATATACCAACCAATATTTGCCATCATTTAATGCCAAAATATATAT
>JAHKKF010377744.1:0-28987 GCA_019740295.1 Labeo calbasu | reverse complement strand
AGTACATTATCTTTTTGTTCTGGAAGTGAACTACTCGTTTAAATATAATGTTTCTTATCATCTGCATCCTCAATTTTAGGTTGAATGAAAACATGAGCGTGTGTGTAGCAGATTTTGGTCTCTCAAAGAAAATCTACAGCGGTGACTACTATAGACAAGGATCTGTCTCTAAGTTGCCTGTAAAGTGGATCGCTTTGGAAAGCCTGGCAGATAATGTCTACACAACACAAAGTGATGTGGTAATGAACACTATTTGTCTGTATACATTATTTCTTTAATATTAGTTGTTAGTATTTTATAGTTTTAGAAGTTTTAAAATGACTCCTCCTAAAGGGATAGTTCACCCAAAAATAAAAATTCTGTCATTAATTACTCACCCTTATGTCGTTCCAAAGCCATAAGAATTTAGTTCATCTTTGGAACACAAATTAAGATATTTTTGATGACATCTAGAAGCTTTGACCATGCATAGACAACAATGCAACAACCACGTTCAAAGCCCAGACAGGTAGCAAGAACATTTTTAAAATAGTCCATGAGACATCAGCCTTTGAAGAGGCGGAAGAGAAGAAATTGCTGAATTGTTGGATAAAATATTTTTTTTTCTTTGCACACAAAAAGTATTCATGTAGCTTTATAAAATTATGTCACATGGACTATTTTTGTCTTTACTAGTAGTACCGTTGCTGTCTATGCAGGGTCAGAAAGCTCTCGGATTTCATCAAAAATATCTTAATTTGTGTTCCGAAAATGAACGAAGGTTTTACGGGTTTGGAACAACATGAGTAATTAATGGTTGGTAATTAATGACAGAATTGTCATTTTTGGGTGAACTATCCCTTTAAAATAGCAAAAGACTTATAACTATATCTCCGCCATTCTCACAACAGTCAGTTGTACAATTTACTGGTCATAATATAAATATATTTGACCACAGAATGATCAAACTAAATTTTGTATCCCAGAAAGTTGTGTAATATATTAAAATTAAATTTTGAAAACAAAAATATTCATGATACTTCACTGTGTTTACTAGTGTATCTAGCTTCTTTGCATATGGCAATTTTTTTTACTATACCTAATACTAATGTTTATTTTAATTGTAATTTTTTATTTATTTATTTTTTTTTAAGTGGGCATTTGGTGTGACCATGTGGGAGATCATGACTAGAGGCCAAACGCCTTATCCAGGGGTGGAGAACTCAGAAATCTATGAGTATCTTATCAAAGGAGAAAGACTCAAACAGCCTCCTGACTGTCCTGCTGACATGTAAGTTTTAATTAATATATTTTCTTTTTTTATTTCTTTTTATTTCTTTTTTTAGTTTTAATTAATCATATTTTTTAGAATACATAATAGAAAGTATCGAAAATGCATTCCTTTTTATTTGTTTTTATTTGATCAAAGGATGCATCTATTTGATACAGAAAAATACAGCAGACACAGTAATAATGTGAAATATTATTACAATTTAAAATAGCTGTTTTCTGTTTTAGTCTATTATAAATTTTAATATATTTCTGTGATGCAAAACCGAAACAAAGCATCATTACTCCAGACTTCAGTGTCGCATAATCCTTCAGAAATCATTCTAATATGCTGATTTGCTGCTCCACAAAAAAATTATTATTATTTTTGTGGAAACTGTCATACATTTTTCAGGGTTCTTTGATGAATAGAAATAGAACATTTTTTGATCACTTTTGATCAATTTAATGCATCTTTGCTGATAAAATTCTTCATTTATTTAAAACAAATCTGATATTCATTGTGCTTGTAAATAAAACAAAGATTGTTGGAGTAAGTTTTACACAAAAATACTATTTCAGTATTTCTGCTTCAAAATTTCATACTAAATCCAATGTTTTACTTCCCGTTTCTTTGTAATAGTTAGAAAATTTTACTAACAATTTCTACACCAGTGTATATAAAATATACTACAAAAACTATTCAATCTTTTCTCACTTCCAGTTATGAAATCATGCACAGCTGTTGGTCTCCTGTCCCAAAGTGTCGTCCTAGTTTCCAGCACCTCATTGACCAGTTGGAGCTCTTGTGGGCGAAGCTAAATCCAGCTCCTGTAAAAGAACCGCTGCTGTATGTGAACCTGGAGGAAGAGGATGGAGAGCAGGCCTCTGGGCCGGCGGCAGATGCCGGGACCCGTAGTAGTGAAGAGACCTCATGGGGGGTACCGTGGCAGTGTGCAGGTATAGAGGAAGATGATAAGGACTGGCTGATGGTGTCATCAGGAGCTGCTCTTGCTATCGGTGGAGACTACCGGTACATCATCGGCCCGCAAGGTAGCGGTATTGATGACGAAAGCAGGCACTCTGACGACGGCCTGTCTGAGGATATCAGGGACGAGGACGAGGATGTTATCATTAATGTGTGATTTTATATTGTTAGTTTTCCCAATGCTTACATAATCTAGTAGGTTATGATTGCACAAGTTAAGAACAGTAAGTCTGTAAAAACATTCCTTCGTTGTTCTACTGGTGAAATTCCAGGAATAATGCTTAACACAAAGAACTGTTCTTCATGCTAACGCTAGAGGCATGACGTGGACATACAATCAGCTGCTAATACCTTTTAGAAAATGATTTGACACCTTTATTTCAATGGTAATTACTAATTATGACTGTAGCAAAGCCAGTGTTTCACCGAAAGTGATGCTTAGAGTCAGATCTGTGATTTTTGTGTAAAATGTACATATTTGTGCAAATGTGTCTTTGCTGGTACAGTGCCGGCATTTTTTGTTTTGTACACTACCAGTCAAAAGATTTTTATTGTTTTTTAAAGAAATATCTTCTTCTCACCAAGCCTGCATTTTTTTTGTTCCAAAATAAAGCAAAAGCAGTAATATTGTGAAATATTTTTACTATTATAAAAACTGCTTTCTATTTCAGTATATTTTAAAATGTAATTTATTCCTGCAATCAAAGCTAAATTTTCAGCATCATTACTCCAATCTTCAGTGTCACATGATCCTTCAGAAATCATTCTAATATGCTGATTTGCTGTTCAAGAAACATTTTATATTATTATTATTATTTAAAACAGTGAGTACATTTGTTTCGTGATTCTTTGATGAATAGAAAGATCATAAGATCAACATTGATCTGAAATAAAAAGCTTTTGTAACGTTATACACTATACCAGTCAGTATATATATTTTTGGGAAAGAAATTATAGAAATAAATGTAGCAAGGATGCTTTAAAGTGATTAAAAGTTATGATAAAAACATAATGTTACAAAAGATTTCTCTTTCAGATAAATGCTGTTCTTCCGAACTTTCTATTCATCAAAGAAACCTGAAAAAATTCTACTCGGCTGTTGTCAACATGTTTTTTGAGTAGCAAATCAGAATATTAGAATGATTTCTGAAGGATTATGTGATTGGAGATCAGCTTTGAAATCACAGGAATATATTACATTTTAAAACATATTCAAAAATTTTAAATAGTAAAATATTTTAACATTTTACTGTTTACTTTGGATCAAATAAATGCAAACTGACTGAGCAGAAGAGACTTAAAATTAAAAAAACATTAAAAATCTTACTGTTCAAAAACTTTTGACCGGTAGTGTACATGTGAAATGTCAATCACGTCCTGGGACTCACATATGTGGATCCTTCGTTGTCAAACAGTTTCTGCACATTTGTTATGTTGCATGAAGAAATTCCTTTGGATTTATAATGCATACTATGACATAAGCTCAGAATGTCATTATTATGTTTGTACTTAAAGGAATGTTCCGGGTTAAATACAAGTTAAGCTGTGTAAGCTGTATTATTACTTAATTATTTCTATGGAACAGTGTTTTTTCAGCAGGAAAACGTGAAAGATTTGCCTTCAGTTTCACCTCTGATTAATAATGCCATAGAAAATAAGTGACTTGTCCAACAGCTTATAAAAATGAACAAAAAAAGCGACTGCACTATAGATCTCCATTGTAAGCATGTTACCATGAACACTTTTTTGTTTGGTGGGGCCAAGTAATTTTCTATGGTTGTTGCTTTTAAACCGGATCATTCAAATCTTCTATAGAGCATTCTGGGGAAGGGATATCAAGGGACAACAGGTTTTATTATGTGCACATTATTTGTGTCTTATGTTGTATGGTATGATTACTCAAACAGCAAGAATTTCAGCAGAGAATGAAAGCTTGTTTTTGCTAATGGTGTTTTTGAAACTGTTTATGAGTTGTAGATGAGCTGTGTGTGATCTCTTAAGTGGAACGTTTCTAAAATCAGTAGCTTTTGTGTTTCAGTTCATTACTGTACAATGTAAAACTCATTTTATAGTGTCAGGTCATGTAACAAACTTTCATGTGTCATATGTGTTGTGAATAAATCTGACACATCATTCAGTGTTATTAACCCTTGTAAACAGATGCCTGCTCATCTCAAAACAATGAAATGGGCAAAGATAATGATGTTAGCATGAAATGCCTACCATGAAGATATAAATTATTACAGTTAATTACAACAGAAACAGGCTAAATTGTTTTTTTTATATAATTAGAGCTACAGTGATTTCAAACATAGACTAGATTTCAAAAAAAAGATTTTTAAAAAATGCAGTTTTGTTGTTGTTTCAGATTAAAAATGTATACATTACAAATAGCGAGAATGTTGCACAAAATAGCAATGACTGAGATTTTGATGTTGACCGTCTGGGTGGTGCTTACGACTGTGAACTTGCAAAACTGTTTCCAGTTTGTTTCATAAACTGTAAATAAAACTTTCATTCTAGACTCAAAAAGTTTAAGCTTGTTGGGGCTTCAGAAAGCCAAATGAAATCAAGGCACAACTACTTTGATATTGATATGTATATACAGTAGTCAAAATTTGAAGTGGATCAAAACTTTTCATCAAAGTTGTCCTAAAACTAAAACAATACCTGTTCTTGTCTTAGGACAACTTTGATGAACTTTTTTGATCCACTTCTAATGTTGACTACTGTATATGCAGTTGAGGTCATAAGTTTACATACACCTTGCAAAATAAGAGGGATCATACAAAATGGATATTATGTTTTATTTTGTACTGACCTGAATAAGATATTTCATGATATTTACATATAGTCCACAAGAGAAAATAATAGTTGAATGTATAAAAATTACCCCATTCAAAAGTTTACATACGCTTGATTCTTACTGTGTTGTTACCTGAATGATCCACAGCTGTTCTTCAAAAAATCCTTCAGGTCCCAAATTTTTTTTTTTTTTTTCCAGCATTTTGTGTATTTGAACCCTTTCAAACAATGACTGTGATTTTGAGATCCATCTTTTCACAGTTAGGACAACTGAGGGACTCGTATGCAACTATTACAGAAGGTTCAAATGATCACAGATGCTTTAGAAGGAAAATGATGCATTAAGAGACAGGGGTGAAAACTTTTGAACATAATGAAGATATGTACATTTTTCTTATTTTGCCTAAATGTCTTTTTTTTTTTTTTTTTAGTACTCTTCAGAAGCTACGGAATATACTTACATGTCTCCCAGAAGACAAAATAAGTTAAATATACCCAAATTCAAAAAGTTTTCACCCCCCAGCTCTTAATGCAGTGGGTTTCCATCTGGAGCATCAGTGAGCGTTTTAACCATCTGTAATAGTTGCATATGAGTCGCTCAGTTGTCCTCACCGTGAAAAAATGGATTTCAAAATCATAATTAATGTTAGAAAGGGTTAAAATACACAAAAATGCTGAAAAGCCAAAGAATTTGTGGGACGGTCTAAAGGTTTTTTCTGATCAACAACAGACAATTTAACTGTTAAGGACAAACAAGGGACTTATGAACCCTTATCACTAAACAAAACAAACAAAAAACCACAGTTGTGCATCATTCACTTAACAACACAGTATTAAGAATGAAGTGTATGTAAACTTTTGAACAAGGTCATTTTTATACATTCAACTATTATTTTATATATATATATATATATATATATATATATATTATTTTCTCTTGTGGACTATATGTAAAGACCAATACTTAAAAATAACATGAATTTTGTATGATCCCTCTTATTTTGGTAAAATAACTAACATTTTGCAATTGTATATAGGATGTTTTGACGTCACCCTTTACCTCTGCAATGCACCAAATACTTGTGTTCTTTCCAGGTCAGCAAAATCCTAAAACGTACTAGTCTATCTCAGTCAAAAGACATTTAACATTTCTTTTATTGGGTTTTACATTGTTGAATACCTTCGACCATTATACAATCGTCTGTCCTCCGAAAGCGAAAACAAGAACGCCAAACAAACAAGTGGAAAGCATGTTTAATGGAGAATTGGCAGTGCACTGAAGAAAAGAGCTTTAGCAGCATCATGACTAAAACTCCCTTTGTCTTAAATCCACGTTTATGATCCTGAAGATGAATCTAGCATGACGAATCTTTGCATTTGTGCCGCGTTGTTGATGTAAGATGCAAAAAAAAGGCTTTTACGTAACGACTATAATCGTCATTCGAATAAAAACCGATGCAGTGCGAGTCGAGGCAGCCATGATGACGTAAACAAAGGCGTTAAGTAAACGCATGCGCGGTACAATCAGCGAGCCTCATCTCATCAGTCAGATGCAGCGCCTGCGCATGGTGGTCACACGCGGATGAGCGTGCAATGTTTTGAGCAGCGACGTGCTGACGTCATCACATGCACGTAAACCTCGGAGGGTGAGACGCACGGTGTAATAATGTGAGAAGGGAGAGAGAGAGCATAACAGCATTAACGAAGACAGGAGAGAGAGTGTGCATAATATGCATTTCATATTGACAAAAGGTAACAGTCTAATCCGGATAAAGCTGTATCTGTTAAAGAAACCGCAAAAGTCGGCTGAACAAGGGTGTTTTTCGTTGTTACTTCGTGGCCAGAGCAGATCATCTCTCAGCGCGCTCGCATCAGATTCGCCCGCCATTCGAGATGTTTCGACGTGCACGCGCCATCCGCGCCAACTTTTAGTTCTCGGGCCTATTAGAGACACGCGACATCGACGAATATAACTCGACGCCCGTTGCACAAAAGGTGACTGAAACTCCATTTCTTGACTTTGAATGGACAAATAACATTTATGTACGTCGGTGGCTGCCGCGTTTACTTACCTGTGAGTTAGGTAAAATATTCAGTCTAGTCTTGTTGTTGTGGTAAACGACTAGTTTCTGAGCCTTCTCGGTTTTCATGCGCACGTCGCGTTACAAATGCGTTTGACGATGTCATCTAGTTCTTATTATTATCATAGATGTGTATTAAAAATTGGACTTGTTTTGCGTTTTCAAAGCATGTGGCTAGTAAAATGTCATGGCGTTGTTAATGTATATTTTTATTTATTATGCATAAAAATGCATGGCAGTATATAACGCTAAATTGTAAATAAAATGTTTTTGAGCATCTTACATTGCATCTTTATCCTAGGAAACAATTTATGATTTATTACACATATTATAGAAGGTTACGCAACATTTACGCTAATTATCGCTTAACAGCGGCTCATTCTAACACTTTTGCAAATAAAGAATAACTTGTATTATTATTTTAACAATATTTATAGAAATAAATAGTAAATCATTTGCAAATAATAACGCATTTAAAAGGTTAAAATATTTTGTCTATCCAAAAAAACAAAGCATATCTGTATTTGTTTGCGTTTTCGCTTTTCCGTGTGTAAATGGAAATGGAAGAAATGTTTAAATGATGCTCACATGGGACCAAGATTTGAGATATAAGTAACCAAATAAAAGTTGTTTTAAGTTGCATAGAGTGAATTGCCTCATGGAGACTGACATGTTGCGATCACATGACCAGAGGAACATTAACACTTACTTTTGAGCAGTATGTAGTAAATGATGTGAGTGGCCCTGAATTATTAGAAGAAATTAGAAATAATGTTTATCAGTTGAGTCCCAGCTTTTGGTAAATGAATTGACTTAAAGCACATCTTTGCAGTAACATTTAACACTGAACACACATTTAATGAGTTCTCCCCCTATTCTAGAAGTGTAGTGAGTGTAATTACACAGCACAAATATTAAAACAATGGTTGTTACATGCTCATATAACAATAATGTAAAAGAGTTTGTGCCATATTGTGAATATAGTCATGCAGCAGAGTGACTATATTCACAATGCAGCATGGCCTCAGTACCTTACTGAATATAGAAAACAGTTACTAAGCTAGTAGTTATTTTCTTTATTTATTACCAAGTAAAATCTATTGAAGCATAATTTTAAGCAAATTGACATGTTTGCACTAGACAACATTGCTAAATGTAGTAGTTGCATTCAAAAATGCATTGCTAAATATAGTAGTTTTGACCAATCAGAAGCCAGTAAGAATCCATATGTATTTATTACAGGCCTGATAGGTACATTGAGTGAATTTTATTCATTCGCCAATATTTGCAGGGTATTTATAAAGTATGGAGAATTTAAATTCTTTTGAAAAGCAATTTGTACAATCATACTGTCATACTCAATAGTTTTCACAAAAGCTTTCCATCATTTTATGTATATATATATATAATTCTGTTTATAACTAAATTCAGTTGTTAGGTAGTTAACTGTCATTTAGGGTGTCATATGATCTGTTTTAGTACTTTAAGTTCTTAATAAAATATTGAGAAGAGCCAGGCCAAGTCATGTCACAGGTAGGACAAAACACAGATATCACAGACAGAAATCTTAATTCAGATGACAGTCAGTGTAATCACCATACAGACAAAAGTTTAAAAAAGGTTTTTGTACTTCTTCAGAAATAAAGTACCATCTATGAGCTTGCAGAAGGAGTGATGTTTATTATGCACTTTGTAGCTATCTAGCAAAAAGCTGCCTGTACGTAATGTATCTTCTAACCTACATTATGTATCTGGTTTGACAATTTTTGAAGGTTTTTGTTGGATTGTTTTGCTGCAAATGTAATGGAAAATGTGTCCCCATGTCAACTGTGAGACAGCTTTGCAGCTACTCTAGGAACTAATTGCCTGTCATGACCAAGTATTGGCTGAAAACTCATACTCAGTATTGTTTACCTTTTTAAAATGTTTCTTAACTGTAGTACTTTCTTATTTTTCTGTTTAATTTGAGTTATTTTTTAAGGGATAAATATAATATTACTCTGTTGTTCCTGTTTTATATTTTAGCATTTGTGTAAAGTCCACTGTTGTCAACATAAAACACAGGTTGTTATTATAGCTGACCATCCTAACTCAGAATGCCGTTACTTTGTTTTTAAGATGGTGCAACTAGTGGCGCCAAATGGAATTGCAAGAATAACAATGATTGTTTCCAAAGAGGTTTTCTTGTGCATTCCTTGTGTACAGATTAGGGGTGTCATCATAAATTAATTCGTGGATTGATTCTGGTTTTTTTTCCGAATGCATCGCGATTCTCTCTGGAATCGATTCTGAGGCCTTGTTTACACTAGTGCGTTTTCGTTTTAAAACGGCGTTTTAAAATAAAAAGATCCCCACTGCCGTTTTCACTGTGCTTCAGAAATGATCTCTGTCCACACTACAAAACTGAAAAATCTCTTTGTTTTGGTCCATTTCAAACTAAAACTGGGTCTGTAGCGTTTTTGAAAGTCGCAGTTTTTGACGGTCGAAAAGCAGGAGTATGACTGTAGCAAAAGTTCTGCATTTTAAAAATGAAAATGCACTAGTGTAAATGTTTTCAACAGCAGATGGCGCTCTAGGCTAGTTTTTAACCGCACACTCAAATACTTACGAAGAAGAGCACGTGTGCGTTCAACTAAGTAATTTAAGTGGTTAAATGTACTTGTTCCTCGGCTTTTATCACACAGGATTAATGTAAACACAGCCCACTGTGAACACTCTTGTAATTCGATTCAACCTTTTTGAACTTTATGAATGGTTATTTTAATTTCAAGTGTGTGTGTATGGAAATGGAAGCAAGCAAAGTACACCTATTTCTAAAGCACGCAGTGGCATCTGCTGTTAAAAGCTAAGCTAATTGAATCGATTCAAGGGATAATCGCGATGCATTCGGAAAATTGTAGAATCGATCCACGAATCGATTTATTGTAAACACACAGAGAACCCACAGGACCTCCAAAATTACATTTGGAACAGACACTTTGTGATCAGATCATAGAAAACAATTTAATACCAGGTGGAAACAGAACAAAAGTAATTCACTTGTTGCCATGGGCCCTGTCCCAAATGGCACCCTAAACCCTTGCGGTCTTCCTCTGATTCTGCACTTTCGTGACGTAATGCCGCTTTGACTGTCGGGTAGAAGTCTGCTGCAGAGCTCGCACCAGTGTGGGCTTGGCAAAAATGCGTATCGAGGGTGCATAACAGCCGCAAAGGGGATGTTCGCGAGCACCCTTCTGAAAATGACAGTTGGCACACCCTACGGCCTTGTGGACTTAACGGACATGTGCACGCAGCAACAGTTGTAAGTCCGTAAGACAGCAAGTGCACATGAAGTGTTCCATTTGGGGCAGGGCCATGGACTGTTGAAGGTACCCTCGCAGTAGCTTTTCATCAATTCCCCTTCTTAAGGCAACAGATCCCCAGAAAGTGCTGAATGTATTCTTGGTATCAGTTCGTCAATGTGTTTACAGTTCCTTTTTACTTGAATGTGACCAAACACCAAGGCTTTTCATTCACTGTTTGTCCCTTACAGAGGCAGAGGTAGACTGTTTAGGTACAAGGTAGCCACCTTCATGCAAAGTCTTGTTCCAACCCTGCACCTACATGTTATTTTTGAGTGTCCTGAAGCCTTGGATTAGCTGATCTAAGTGTGTACAAAACTCTGAGGTGTTGCAAGGTGAATTTGCAAGAGCTGGGTTGAATACGCTTGACCAGTGTCCAAGATTTACTTCATGTCTAGGACTTGCTTAGATATCCTCACAAGTATTACCTTGAGGCTAATGTAATACTTAGATGGCTTTGATGAAAAACCTCTTGTAGTCCACTAAGCACCATACACTTCACACCAGTCTTGTGATTCAAACATTCTTCAAGCAGGGTGTAAACAGTTTGTGACAACCAACGAAATTGCTTATAATGTACTTGTTAAGCTTTCCAGTTGCTAGCTTTTAAACATGCGTTGACCGTGCCATGTTATGTATGTCTTGTTTTTTAAAGGATGTAGACCTGATATACCCTGATGTGAGAGGGTTGGAAGCTTTCCAGATGACTTTGTAACTCCCATGGCCGATACGGAAAAGCAGGGTGCAATGGTGCTTCACGAAGAGGGCGTGACTGCCCCAACACTGGCACCTCCCACTACATCTCCACCGTCCATCTTTGTTGTCCTTAAACAGTTGCAGTCTGGTGATTGTGGGAAAGACAAAGGCAGCCTGATGGCAATTAGTGAAGCAAATAAAATGGTGACATCCCCAGTCAGCTCTATTGTAACAGGCATGCATCCAACATCGTCCACTTTTGCGGACACCAACAACACCTCGCAGTCTGAGAACTTGCCAGCAGATGCTAGATGTAAGGGCATCACGGTTACACTGGACAACAACAGCATGTGGAATGAGTTCTATAGATGTCAGACTGAGATGATTCTGACCAAACAAGGTCGTAGAATGTTCCCCTACTGCCGCTTTCGTCTTTCTGGAATGGAACCTTTCCAGAGTTACTTGTTGGCAATGGATATTGTTCCAGTTGATAACTACAGATACAAATGGAGTGGAAAAGGATGGGAAACCAATGGGAAGCCTGAGCCTCATGTGTCACGTTTGTTTGTGCACCCAGAATCCCCTGCTACTGGCCTACACTGGATGCAATACCCTGTTTCGTTTTACAGACTAAAACTCTGCAACAACCTGGACCAGGAGGACCATATTATTTTGCACTCGATGCACAGATACCTTCCTCGACTTCATATCATACCTGCAGACAAAGACACTGAAAACATTCAAGTTGACGCACCCAATGTCATAACTCTAAGTTTTTCTCAGACAGAGTTCTTTGCAGTCACAGCCTATCAAAACCTTCGCATCACCCAACTGAAAATTGACTACAACCCCTTTGCCAAAGGGTTCAGGGACGATGCGGTCAATGCTCGATCATCGAAGGCCAAGAATGGAATGTCCACAGAGGAAGCAGAGGGTGAGCTCAAGCTAAGCAGGGAGATGACAACCTTGAATAATTTAAAAACTCTGTTTATGAAGAGAAATGCTACTGTGAAGGTCAATAAGGATCAGAATGTTCCCAGCCCTACAAATGTAGAAAGGAAAGCTGTCAATGGAGATGCTCCCACTGTAGACGCAAATGTTCAAAGTTCGTGGTAAGTAGAGTTTTATCAGCATAAATTTGTCAAGCGGAAGCAAAATGTTGCTTTGCTTTGAATCAGATTTACACAAAAACATACTCTATGCAAGTGTTTTAATGCTTTACCAATGCATTATCCTGTTGCCAGTAGCAATAGACCTCAAGACTCAACATGATTACCCTGAGATGTCTGTGTGGGATAGTTCACCCAAATGAAAATTCTGTCAATAATTACTTGCCCTCATGCCGTTCCAAGTCTTCATTTTCGGAACACAAATTAAGATATTTTTGATGAAATCCAAGAGCTTTCCAACCCTGCATAGACAGCAACGCAACTACCATGTTCAAGGCCCTGAAACATAGTAAGGATGTTGTTAAAATGGTCCATGTGCAACCATAATTTTATGAAGGATTCTATGTCAGTGGGTTTTGGAACGACATGAGGGCAAGTAATTGACAACAGAATTTTAATTTTGGGTGACCTATCCTATTAACTGGCTTGGTATTATTCAGGTATTTAGCCATGTTGACAGTTTATCTAGAAGTATGTAGCTGTAACTCGAAGTGTTTGCGTTCACGTACTTGCATAGTGTGTTTTAAGCTGTAGCCTGCATATGAAAATATTTTCTTATATTGTACAAATTTGCCATTTTTGACAAATTGAACTTTTTTTTTTTTTTTTTGTCTTGTTTTCTGACAGCAGCAAGAAGCGGCCGTCGTCATTGGCATTCTCAGACTTCATTAAAGGTGCTCATGTGAAAGTAAAAAGGTTATCACTCGAGAATATCAAGAAAAATGGTGTGGTCTTGCAAACATCCACAATTTGCACGAGTGAACAAAAGGAGGTGATGGACATATCATCCAAAACAGAAAATATTCAAGTTGTTAGTACGGATGAAACTGTGGTAGGTGACATTCCTAAATGTAAAAGCACAGACACCTCCTCAAAAACAGAGTTGAAAATAGATAAAAATAAAACAGAAACAGATGAACACAAAGTTGACAAGGTTACATTGCCATCCAGTGACCAAAATGATGAAAAGGGAATGGAGACCCTTTCATCTCTGGACACTGAGGCCAAGTCTGAAGCAAACACAAAGAAAGCTTTACCACACAAGCGGCCAGAACGTGTACCCCTACCACTCCTTGCTCAGTTTCTTAAACAGAGAAAGTCTAAGACAAGACCAGCTACGCCAAAATCTGATGTTCCCAGCTCATCCGTAGACTCTGAAAAGTCTTGTGAACCTCTCTTAACCCCTGAAAGCTCATCTGCCTTGATGTCTTCCATCCCTTGTGCTACCACTAACTCAGATTCACAACCAGTACTTACCTCATTATCTGAAATAGTTAAATCATCAACAACAGATGCAAGCAACACAACTTCTCAGTCCACTGCTTTATCATCTCCATCTGCAACTGCATCCCCCATACCAGCAGAACCACAATTATCTGTTAGACTGTCACTTTCCCCGGTTTGCAGTGATCCAATAAATGCCCCAAACACTACCTCTCCCGCCAAACCTGATTCTGACCCAACACTTGACAATATCTCTAGTGTGTTTCATAATGCTGATGATGTTTCTGTGTCAGATCTTGACAACACACTGAGGTCTCAGTCTGACATTTCATCACTCCCTACATGTGACACTGTGCATGACTCTAGTTCACCTACTACACCTGAAGTTAACTCTGACTCTGCTGACACACCAGTCGTCCCCTCTGTCACTACGTCTGTTTTTGACATTCCATCTAGTACAGATAGTAGCGTTATTCCTTACCAGCAACTTACCTCAATGCCTGAAGTTGCTGAGAATGAATCCATTTCTAATGGCCTCCTAGACAGTTCCAAGGACTCTTGTCCTGAGCTTTTGTCTGAAGAAGTTCCTCAACACGTGATCACACAAGAAGAAGAGGAATCTCTCTCCTTGCCATTAGATGACCCACCATCCCCAGCCTTCTCCTTACCCAGCCCAGCTCCTTCTTCTCCTGATCCATTTCCACCAAGTCTATTCTGTGAAAGACCAGTACCTCCTAGAAAGACCCTTGATTCTTTTCCAGAAAGACTATTGGATTGCACAGTTTCTTCCTGTCCTGACCTTTTCCAACTAGGACTATTCAACGACAGGCCTGTGCCTCCCAGAAAATCCCTTGATTTTGTTCCAGAAAGACCTCTGGTTGGAACCGTGACATCAAAAGAATCATTGTCACCCAGTGTCCCCAGTGAGCCAGAACATCCCATGGAAACAACTGACTTGACCTCTCAAAGTCAGTGCTCTGATAGACCAAGTCCTCTTAATGACTTGCAATCTGCTGTTAGTTGTGAGACCACCGTTTCTGATAACATTGTTCCTCAACCAACCAAACAATCCTCTCATGGAAGCACTTTGAAGAAATCCAAGGCAAAACCGAAAAAAACAGGAAAATTGAGGTTCAGTGAAGATGAGGCGTTCGAAGGACCCATACCTGTTCCAATGCAGCCCAGCCTGGAGGATGTTGAAGGCCAATTGTTTGTCTCCTTCACGTCAAAGGTAACACAAATAATATGTTCGTTTACTTTAGAATGTAGAAAGGAATCTTTAAAGCCATCAGCCACCTAAAAATTAAAATCATCCATATGACGATTTTGCCAAGCTTGATGTCAATGAAATTATTTCCTCCTGCCTTTTTGTAAATTACTGTTATTCACATCAAACCTGGGTCACTGTGTGTTAAATATATGCCATATGTATTCAGATATGACATGGAGGGGAAGTTAGTTATTTATGGATTGATATTTTTAACGTCTACAATGCATTTTTTGACAGTTCGTCCTTGTGACATTCTGTGTGGTTTATATACTTTTAATTCTGAAATAGAAAGCTCTTGAGATTCACCTTGGAGATGATGCCAAAGCAGAGACTGCACAAAAAACCACAGAGGATCCTGACGGTAAGAATTAAACGTCTTACCGTTGTTAATATGAAGGAACCACTTTGAAATGACCTACTTTTTGCTTTAAACAGGGGCCATCTATGAAAATGTAGAGGAAAAGATCGAAGAGCTAGAGAAAATCCTTTTACGTGATCTCAAAGTCATGAGGCACAGACAAGTTATTCATCCGGTGCTTCAAGAAGGTTTTTGACTTTGAACTACCTTTTAAGTGTCACAGTTGTATTACAATACAACATACAGTAGTTAATAAAGTTTTACATTTTCTCTCATCATAGTTGGATTGAAGTTGAATCTGCTTGATGTCACCCTGGAAATTGACCTGCAATATCTGGGTGTGCAATTACCAATACCCCCACCTGTAGTGTCACCTGAAGGAAGTTCAGCGTCATCTCAAGGTAACGGTTTAATAATAACGGTCAATAAACCAATTAAATCATGCATGTATGATGATTTAGATTTTCATTGTCATAAATGCATTTTTCCCTCTATAGTCCGGTTTGTTTCGAGGACAGGAAAGACCACAGATGTCACCAAAATTAAAGGATGGAGAGATAAGTTTTCTGGCTCAGGATCCCTTACTGAAGGTATACTGCATTATATAGAATACATCTTTAATATGATATTAACTGTAACTTGAAAGGTTGATATGAGAATGCTGATGAAATAATATTCAATTTTATTTGCAGGCATGTCAAGCACAGATGGAGGACAAAAGAACCTCTCTGCATTTTGTAGTGACATGCTGGATGAGTACCTGGCCAGTGAAGGCAAACTGATTGATGAACGAGCTGCTACCTTATCCCAGACTGATGTTACGCCTGTTGCATACCAGCTACCCACAAAGAGCACTAGCTACGTTCGTACCCTGGATAGTGTACTTAAAAAACAAGTACCACCTACCTTATCCACAACATCCAATAAAGTCAAGCCAACATTCAAGTCTAAAGAGGAAAATAAATCTAAAAAACATTTGAAGTCAGGCACAGGAAAGCAAACAAATCTAGTGCTTGGTGTTGACAAACCAACTTTGTTCTTGAAAAAGCCACAGCAAAACAAGAAATGTAAAAATAAGAAAGAATCAAAAAGTTTGAGTCCTGAAAAGCCTGCTCTAGAAACTGCTACAGAGGTAACTTCTAATATGACACTTCCCATGGTTGAAGTTTCTGGCTCCACACCAGTAAGTTGCACAGCTGGCCGTACTACAGGTTTGCCTAAGACTCTGGTGAAGCTGATGGATGTGGAAGATGGAGCAGTGTGGGAAGGCAAACATCGTACCTATATCACAGAAGAAAGGGCAGCCATTGCACTAGCCACTCTTGTAACCGCTGAGGTACAAGTTATCTTAGTGCATAGATTGATTGTCAATAACAAAAGAATGTTCTCCAAGACACCTTACATTTTTCCTGATCTTATTTTCTCTCTGTTTTAAGGGGGCATCAAAAGGAAACCCTGATGCTACCAGAATTATAAGACGACGTGCACCACCCTGCCTCAATGTATTCTGTAGGCTTGGCTGTGTGTGTGCCAGTCTGGTTCACTTGAGGCGACATCATCACTGTGGAAAACCACAATGCATGTTGGGCTGTAGCTGCCTGCGACGCAAAGTTGTTGCACTGAAGATCCCCAAACAGGAGGAAAGTGTGACAGATGAGTCTGAACCTCAGGGAGTGTCAGAGGAGAATAAGGCTAAGTGGAAGAAGAAAAACAAAAAGAGAAAGAAATATGGTCAGTCTGTAATTTATTGCAATACTGTCATTACTAACATTTGACCACTTTGTCCATTATTTGTGACCCCGGACCACAAAACAAGTCATAAGTAGCACGGGTATATTTGTACATTATAGGGGTCAAATGTTTTTTTTATTTTTTTAATGCCAAAAATCATTAGGATATTAAGTAAAGATCATGTTCCATGAAGATATTTTCTATTATATATATTTTTCTACCATAAATATATCAAAACTTATTTTTTGATCAGTAATATGCATTGCTAAAAAACTTAATTTGGACAACTTTAATGGTGATTTTTCTAAATTTTTTATTTTTTTATTTTTTTGCACCCTCAGATTTTCAAATAGCTCTCGGCCAAATATTGTCCTGTCGTAACAAACCATACATCAATGGAAAGTTTATTTATTCAGCTGACACTGACCCTTATGACTGGTTTTGTGGTCCAGGGTCACATTTTAACATAATATTTTTGTATCTTTCCAATATACTTGTATTGCATGAAAAGCTGCTTTGAAATGATGAGAAAAAGGCTTTGGAAATGAAATTAACTGAATGACATTGCCCTTCTACTGCAGTTCTCACAGATCCGGAGATAGCACCTGAACCGGCTAAGCGTGTGAGTACATTATGGGATCGAAAAAGAGACAGTTCGGATTCAGATGTTCTTTTTTGTCCTCCTGCTTCAAGAACTCCTTCTCCAGAACTCTTGTCTCGAGAGCTTCAGCATGATCTGGAGAGCTTTTTCAGTCCTTCAAAACAAAGAAGGGTGAGACACTCAGACTTAAAGTTTTAGAAGACATTGCAACCATAACATCAGTTTTGATCACTGTTCGTTTAAACATGCTTTAAAGGTGAAGTTCACTTCCAGAATGAAAATTCCCCGATGATTTACTCACCCCATGTCATTCAAGATGTTCATGTCTTTTTTTGTTCAGTCGAAATTAAGGTTTCAGGGAAAAATTCCAGGGTTTTTCTCTAGATAGTGGACTTCAATGGTGGCCAACGGGTTAAAAGACCAATTTCAGTGCAGCTTTATGATCCCTACACGATCCCAGCCAAAGAATAAGGGTCTTATCTAGCAAAACGATGTGTCATTTTTTTTAGAACTACGATTTAGAAGTTGGAGGAGAAATGAAATGGAATTTTTTTTTAAAGAAAATAAGACCCTTCAGCCCATTGGCCACCATTAAAGTCCACTATATGGAAAAAATCCTGGAATGTTTTCCTCAAAAACTTTAATTTCTTTGCAGCTGAAGAAAGAAAGACATTAACATCTTAATGACATGCAGGTGAGTAAATTTTCAGGAAATTTTCAATCAGGAAATGAACTTCTCTTTTAATGGGTTTACTATTTTATGTGTGCAATGTTCTTTCCACTATCAATTCCTTGTACTTTTCTCATGTTAGCTTAGTTTCATAAGTTAATTGATGCGTGCACTTAATGTTAGGATATCCTAAATATTTCCTTACTGTGTTCAGGTGGAAGAGAAAAATTTGAATATGACTGAGGACAATATGGAGAGCGAGGTTACATGTGCTCGTTCGCGACCGTTTTTCTCTCAGTGCCATGAAAAACAAAAAATGGTGAGATTCCTAGATGAAGGATGGCACACTTTTTGGTAAATACCATGGTAAATACCAACTTTACACTAACTGAACTTTTTTTGTCATTTTTGCAGGTTGACCAACACCATATCTCACAGGTCTCAACACAAGGTCAGTTTTGTCCTAATGCAATCATGATATATGCAAACAATGTATTGTCAAGTTCAAGGACTTTGAACTGGCTTAAAAAGCTGGTCCTTATATTAAAAATCATATTTTCCTTCCACTCACAGATATCGAGGAGGGTGAGCTTGTACCTCTTAATTTGTCTGGCCCTGCCAAGCGACTTGAGATCATATCCGAATGCAGCTGGGCTAGTACGGATGCCAGAAATTATGTTATGCGGATAGTGTGTGAGCACATGGCTCAGGATCGTCTGAAGCATCCTTTCTGGATTGGCAAGTACTTCATTCAGCCAGTCTCCAAGACTCAACAAGAGGAGGAGGATGGTTCTGTCGATACATACAAAGTCATCATCTCTCAACCTGAGAAGAAGAAAGAAAATGAGAAGGTTGTGCAAAACGAAGTTGAGCTGAAAAAGGATGTAGAGAAGAGTGAGGTGAAAGGTCTGCCCTTCCTCTCCAGGTGTTGCCCTGCAGGCTTACTCAAGGCTGAGAAAAAACCACCTGATGCTCCAGGACGGATAATGGTATGCATGCAAAATATTTGAAAAAATCATTTAGATGTATTTAGGAATACACAATAGCCTAAAGTAAATGGACTAGAACCTGACCTTTAAAACCTGTTATCAATATTCTTGCAGGTTAATGGAAAGACATACCCACAAGCCAAATTGGAGCTGGGAAAGATGGGAGCTTTGCACCCTGCCAACAGATTGGCAGCTTATATTACAGGGAGAATATGTCCAGTCACTCAGTCTGGATCTCATGTGGTAACAACATCAACCGTTACCAAGGCCTCTGTGACTTCAGTTCCGGTTTCGACTGTGTCCACAGTAACTACAGTTACCAGCACGCCTACTTCTACAACTACGCCGCCCATCAAGTCTGTAGGTAAGTCAAGAAAGGGTTCGCAGTTTTACCTCCAGATATTTTGTTCTCTATTGACCAGAATATTTGACGTCCAGTAAATTATTGAGCAGTGCATAGCACTGTTACATTTGTGCAGCTTTACTGCATGTGAATATGCACATAAGTAGCAGACTTAACCTGCTCCCTAATTTGTTTTTTGCACAGTGACCAAGCCCCCAGTGGGAAAGGTCTTCACCCAGTTTGTGGTCAACCACATCAACTCTCAAAATCAGACCAACACTAGCACCTCACAAATACAGCCTTCTGTTCCAAAAATTGTCATCCCCATGATGACTGACAGAGAGGATGGGGCTCCTGGGGTGGCTCTTTCTCCTCATAAAGCAGGCTTGGTTACTCAGGTGTCTAAGCCCTCAGACTCCACAGGTAGCGCCAGTTTTCCCACTGTATCAAAAGTCCAAGCCCCTGCCATCACCATCCTCACTAAATCACCCAGCCTGCCTCTGGGTAAGCCTGGCTTCCTTGGTTTGCCATTGTGTGTCTGTGCTTCCCCTTCCAACAAACCCTTGGCCATGCATCTACTGGGAGAATTTAACATACTTGGCCTTCATATGGGTCTGTGCTTGTGATTTAGAGCTTGCTGTAGCTTCAGAGTATGATGCCGGATTACTTACATCTTACTGTGTTTTGTGTACCCTTCCCATGATCCTCTTTTATCGCCGTTTGTGACTGTGGTATTGTAGACTTCAACAAAACCATCTTTGATTTTGACATGACGCATAACTTATTGTCAGATCTTTCCTTTGTGTAGACAGACATGTAAAGATGTGTGACACTATGTTTACAGTGGTAAAGGAAAATATGAATCTGTTTTGATTCCTCTGGATTCATTCAGCATTGTGGTCATTAAACATGGCCTGATTAACATATATAAAGTTCAAAACAGCAACCAATCAGATATTTTAATTTAAGTGGCATTTCGTGGTTGTATAATCATCACAAACTATTTGCAATGCAACTCAGGTGAGCATTGTTTGACTTGATTGATGCTCCTTATACTTCAGCAGTTTTGCTATTGTGAACATAATGTGTCACCATCATCATTTGTTTTGATTATGGGCTAGTGTGGTGCTTTGGGCCTACTGACTTTATATGCATCCCAATGTCGCTGAATAACCTCACCAAGCCACCAAGTCCAATGTTTAAATTGCCATAATAAATATTTTCCTTATTTCCAGGTGGGTCTGGTCTTACCCCAACAACAACAACTACTGTCTCTTCACCTGGATCGACCACTTCTGGAAAAAAGACTGTTTATATCACAGTTATGTCTCGTAGTACAGGCCTCACCAGTAGTGGTCCAAAGTTTACAAAGCCTGTCACACAGACTCGTCCCCCACAGACCCCAGGCCAAAAGGTGTTGCTTCAAGTGGTGAAGACAGCTGATGGCAACACATTGTACCGTAATCCTAACGGTCAGCTCTTGCAGTTGGTGCCTCTGAGTCAAATCAAAGCAATCAAACCCAACCTCCTAACTCAAGGCCAACGTAAGTGGTTCTGAAAAAAAAAAACAGTAAATATAGATGTGTAACATTGACACGTTTGGAACACACTATTATATCTTAATTTGTGTTACGAAGATGAACAAAGGTCTTACGGATTTGGAACGATATAATGGTGATTAATTAATGACAGAATTTTCGTTTTTGGATGAACTATCCCTTTAAATAGCAGAGTCGCAGACAGATATAAATCAAAACCCAACAGCAGATTTTACCGTTTTGTTAAACATGTAAACTAAGGGTGTGTTCACACTTGTAGTTCGGTTTGTTTGCTTCATTTGGTCTGGACTAAACAGGAATATTATACATTTGGTCCTTGTCCGCTTAGCGTTCATACTGGCATTTTTGATAGCGAACCTAAAGACATAGTGATACGTTCACAACCTGATTGGTCAGGTTGAATGACATGTTTCGTGACACACTCCAAACAAAAAGAAAAGGTGAGTTCAACTTAAAGCGGCGCTGCAGGTTTGTGACATCAAAGTACCCATTCACCGATCGGTCTTCTTAACGCCTCTTTAAATCGAATACACCTAATGTCGTCTGCTGGACTAAACGCTCGTTGCGTGTATATAATTTTATTTTCACCACCTGCGAACTCACAAAGAGATCATAAAAGGCACTTTACCTCCTCTTTGCTTCATGTTTGCCCTCTGCTATATTTTAGATACAGTGCTTGTTCCCTTCGTAAAATCATGTAGCATAGCATCGCATCTTGCCATTACTTCCTGTTTTTGGTTCGTTTAGAAATATTTGGTCCGTGCTGCATTCGTATTTTATTCAAACTGCACCAGAGTTCATTTAGAAGCAGACTGAGGTCTCAGTCCGCTTGTTTGGTACACACCAGGATTCGAATGGCAGTGTTCACACTTACTCAAATCAACTGCACTAACAGAGCAACCGCACCAGAGTTTGTTTTAATTGAACCAAACATGACAAGTGTGAACACGCCCTAATAGCAGCTGCCGTTCTGAAACATCACAGGCATATTGACAGATTTCAAGTGTTTTCGAAATGGCATTTAAATGTACTTTTACTGTTTTAATTTGTTAGTGTTTTGCTAGCAAACAGAGTTTAATATCAAAATTGATGTGGTTTCACCAAATTTTACTCAAATTTGGTGAAACGTTCATACACTTGTATGGAGCAATAGCAAAACAAATGTGTGTATGTCCCCAGAAGACATTATATTAATTATGTTTTTTCCACCCACAGCAGCCTTAATACGTTTGCCCGCACCTACTGCAGTCAATCCAAAAAAGCCTCAAGCCATAGTCACATCTTCAGGCCCAACACCACAAATGCAGACAAAGCCTGTTGTCACTATACCAGTCTCTACAGCTTCATCTTTGAGTGCCAAGCCAATCACACTCACCACATCCAAGACAGTCTCATTGAACAGCCTTCCTTCTACTCTTAAAGTTGTCCCAGGTTTTCTGGGACAGTCTGGCACTTGTACATTGAGAATTCTCCCAACAAATCCTGTTCAGAAGACTGGAATTATCACTCCAACTTCCTCTCCTGTCCTTCCTCAGAGTGGCATTACATTGCTTAAGCATGGAAGTTCAACGCTACTGAATCAAAACTCCGCTAAGCCTGAGGCTGCTGTTTCTGTTAGCGCAGTTTCAACAGAGGGGGCAGTTGGTCAAGTCCTTAACCTATCTGAGATGGATTCTTCTAAACAAAAAAGCTGTGATAGTTCTGAACAGGTAGCAGAAAATGTATCAGAGCTCACATCTTCTGCTGCCTCATTTCCAAAACCCAGCCAGGTTTCTGGAGGTGGTTCAAGTTTGACTGAAGCTGGTGACAGAGCTAATTCCAAAGAGAAGGAAACCGATTTTGACATAGCTCCAATTTCTGACGAGGAAGAGATTCGTTCGGACGTAACAGAATTAACTGATGACTCTGACCTGTATAGTGATGATGACCAAGAAGATGCAAATAGTTTGAGTGTAAGAACTTTGTAAAATTGAGTCTCTTCACCTTTTCGGAATAATTTTACGTAGCTCAACAAACTTTTATATTGTTTATTCAGGCTGGTTTTATTTTTTCTGTTATCCAGGGTTCTGATAAACAGGAGAGGACGTTGGATACAGATGATGTGGGCTCTGAGATGAAAGATTTCGCAGAGGTGGTGGTTGATATTGAGACCATTGAAGAGTCTGCAGAGGAAGACAGTATTGCCAAATTTCGGGCATCTGCATTGAGGCGGAATCATCATTGGTAATGCACACCTGATTGTGCAGTTTGCATTATTTTAATGTTTTATTTTGATTCGCATGTACACTACAAACGCTTCTGGAAATACAGTTGAGGTCAAAGTTTACATACAAAGTTAACATTTTGCAGATTCTGCAAGGTGTATGAAAACGTTTGACCTCAACTGTAGATGCTTTGCTTATGAAAGTGAACCAATTCCAGTCCTTAAAATCAACTAAATGACATTATTTTTAAACATTTTGCAGTAAACGAAAGCACATTGAAGATGCAAGGTTGGAGGTGAAGGTTAGGGTAAGTGTTATCTTCTCTGTTTTACACATACATTTTTTCAAATGACTGATCTAACCCTTTCTATGTGTTCTGTAACATACACGTGTAATATATTTCATGCATTGTATTATAAAACGTCCTTACAGAGAGTGAGGCTGGAGAGAAAGAGGCGCCACACACTTAGAGAGGGCTTTCTTAAACTTCAGGCAACACTCGGAGGGCCTTCAAAGAAGCTTAAAATCTCCAAGATGAGAATCCTTACAATGGTTTGTTGTTGGTTTTAGATCTTCTCATGCTTGTAATCGCATTGAAAATATGATGTTTTATGTCATTTGTTTATTTATTTACTTTCAAGGCTCTAAAAGAGATCGAGTCCCTGGTTAAGAAGGAGGACCACTTAGTAGAAAGAAGAGAGAAGCTGCGATTTAAGAGACAGCGTTATCTACAGACACTTTCACTATTGTGTGGTAAGGCAGTCCTTTAGATTGTGGAGTCATTTCAAGTTATAACAAATCAGCAACATTGTGTTTGTGATATATTTTTGTATTAAATGTATAAATGTATACGTGAACTTCTGTGTTTTGCTAACAACCATTGTATCTGTTTTTGTCCACAGACAAGAGTACAGAGTCCATCAGCCAGAAGCTTAATGAAATTATTGCCAAACAAAAAGCCCTGGAATCCCAGTCTAAAGCAAAAGAGATGAAGTCCCAGCTGAACCCGGCAACGCCCAAACCTAAACCTAAACCCAAAACTAAACTAGCTGATCTTGAAAGTAAACAGAAAGGTTTAGCATATGAGGACAAATTGAAAGATGTTTCCAACCTCACCTGTTCTCCCTCCAAACCGATGGACTTGAGTATTAAAAAACAAAAAAGCCTGGAACAGACTGAAAGTGTTTCCGAATCCGCAAACCTCGATAGCAGCAAAAACACTCTTAAAACTCAGGATACAGAGAAAGGTAGCACACCTAAACCTTCTCAGCCATCTTTAGCAAACTCCAGTCCACAAAAGAAACCTGTGTCTGTCCCAAGTCCTATAAAACATTCCTCAATACTGCGTGAAAGAACGCGGCCAAACATTCTCTCTCGTGCATCATCCCAAGTGATACAAGGATCTCCAGTCAAAGAGCCTCTGTTAACTAATGGTTAGTCAGAGCATAAAACATTTATATACACGTGCCATGTTGATTTGACTTGGTTGGAACTGTTTTTGGATGTTCACACTTTTCTTTTTCTGTTTTATTAGTGTGTATACCTCAAGTATTCCCTCTGATGAATACCATGGTTCCATGCAATCAAATCATTACCATAAACAACCCACTTCAACCAATTGGTATCACCTCAGTAGGGACACAGCAATCATCCACACCAGGTTTGTGTTTGAACAGGTCAATGATATTTTTAAAAATCTCAGATATGAAGTGATTTGATAAGCATTTTATGTTTGTCTTGTGTTCTAGGTGTAGCATCTGTGTCCATAGTTCCTGCAGTTTCTCACCCGGTTGGAGTGGAAAATCCCCTTTCATTATTGCAGCCTCAGTTTATCAAGATTACAAACAATCCTGTTAATATAAACAAAGAAGGTAAGTTACCTTGGCTGGTATAGTCATTTTTTGAATCTGTTGAAAAAGTTTACTACATTAAGTATGGAACGTCAGTATGGAAGCCCGTTTCCGTCACTGAATAAAACTGAATAAGTTTACAACTTATAAAGATGTAAACTCACAATTATGACTTTTTTTCTCAGAATTGCAAGGTTATGTCTTGAAATTTTGCCTTGGGATAACTCACATTTGTGAGTTTATAACTCACAGTTCTGAGAGAAGTCAGAATTGCTGGATAAAAACATGCAATTCTGACGTTTTTCCTCACAGTTGAGTTTATATTTCACAATTTAGACTATAACTTGCAATTGTGAGAAATAAAGTCAAATTGCCAGATGTAAACTGTATCTTGAAATTCTGACTTTATAACACAATTGCAAGTTATAAAGTCAGAATTGTGAGATACAGTCGCAATTGTAAGAAAATAGTCTTTCCCTCAGAAATGGTCTTTATAACGCATTTATGAGTTTATATCTCACAGTTCTGAGAAAGTAAGTCAGAATTGCAAAATACAAACTCAGTTCTGAGAGAAATTTACATATGTATTTCGGGCTATAACTTACAGTTGCATGGAATAAAGTCAGAATTGCAAGTTTATGTCTCAAAATTCTGATGTTTTAACATGTAGCTGTGAGTTATAAAGTCATAATGGTAAGATAAATTTGAAATTGTAAGAAAATTGTTTTATTGGGATTTATAACTCACATTTGTGAGTTTATATTTCACAATTCTGAGATAAGTCTGAGATAAGTTTTGAGGAAAAAATCATTTTTCTCGCAGTTTATATTTCAAAATTCTGACTATAACTTTCAGTTGTGTGTTATAAAATCAGAATTATGTGACAAACATGCAATTCTGAGAAATAAAGTTGTAATTCTGAGAAATTAGATCAGAAGTGCAAGTTGTAAACTTGAAATTATGACTTTTTCTCAGAATTGCAACTTTTATTATAAAAATTCTGACTTTATAACACGCATTTGTAATTTTTTTTTTTTAAATGAAAGTAGTCTTTTTCCCTTCATAATTTGGATTTATAACTCATTTGTGAGTTTATCTCACAGTTCTGAAAAAATATGTCAGAATTGTGAGAGATAAACTCAACTGTGGGAAAAAGTCAGAATTCTGGTGCAATTCAGTTTACATTTCACAATTCTGACTATAACTTTCAATTGCGTATTATCAAGTCAGAATTTCAAGATATAAACTTGCAAATACGAGAAAAAAGTCAAAATTGCGAGTTTATGTATCAAAGTTCTGAGTTTCTTAGAATTATGAGAAAGTCGCAATTATATTATTTTATTTATTTATTTATTTTTTTTGGATTCAGTAGTGAAAATGGGCTTCCATACTTTAGTGATATTCATATGGCTAAAATGTCTTTATTTTATTATGCCTCATTTTCAGTGGATTCTGCCAAACTTCCAAATATCACCAATGTTATTTCTCTGGTTCCACCGGCTGAGAATCTGGTAATACCACAGAAAGTTGTGGAAAATGCATCTGTTGTCCAGACACAGCCAACATCTGTCTCTGCACCTGTGGAGAATCAGCAGAATCCCTCCGATGTTAAAACTCTTGATTCAAAGGAAAGGGTGGTTGTGGATGATCCCCAATCCAAGGATGCCCCCAAAAAACCTGTTGGAGAAGACGAGAACAGTGCATCTGTTACTTCATCCAACCAGGACCGCCCAGACAAGAAAAGTCCGGATGACAGCAGCGACCCTGAGGATGAACATCTGATGTCTTTGCTAGATGAACTCGTTCTCCTTAGCCAGCAGCTGAGTAATGAAGATGAAGATCAGAGAATTGTCGTGCCAGGCGAGGTACAGTCATGTTCGGACAAGCAGGCAGATCCAGAACGAGATGATGATCGTGCTCTCAGTCCCTTGTTTCTAACTCTGGATGAAGATCTGATGTCTCCAGACTCTAAAGATGAAATCGATATCCCACCCAAAGTGGATGACTTGGTCAAAGTCATTTTTGGATCAGATTCGCCGTCGGTTTCATCCGAATCTGGGGTTGCACCGTCAACAAATGTTCAAAGTCCCACAGCGTGCAGCGTTAAAGGTGATGCCCCTACTCCACCACCTCTGTTGCACATGAAAGCTGCATGTGAAGCTGCATCGGGTCAGTCTGCCAATGAAGGATCCAGTGTGACATGGCGGCCGATGCCTAAACTGGTTCCTCTTGGGTTAAAGGCTCAAGATGCTGTTGTGAATAAAGTGACGGACTCCCCAGTTCTCAAATCGGACTCAAATGAGGAAGATGTTCATTGACCACAAATGTGATCGACCAATCAATGAATCAGGTATAGCTGCTGCTCACGTATAACATGTTTATGTACAGATAGGAGTTTTTTTTTTTGATGTATTTATTGTTTGTTTGCTGAATAAGTCCTGCTGCCGTGGGCACCACCTATTGTGCCTCTGGTAAATCCAAAGATGTATTGTTTTTTTTGTTTCAATACTTTAGACTCAAAACTACTAGACTAGGAAGATGTCTGACAGGTTTTGCTAGCCATTGTCTATCCACTCTTTGTGGCAATAGTTGTGAACGAAGCTGTTTACTCATCCTAACCTCCATATTGGAGCATGTTGTTTTTTTCCCATTGGAGTTCATTAAGAAAATAAAAAGTTTACTTGATCGTTAAACATAGGATTCTTTCTCCCTTAGCGCAAAGAAGGTAAAGCTGATCATAATAGTTTGCGATGGGGATTTTGTGGAATCATTAGGGCGGTTTTCCAAGCGACCTTTTTAGGAATGATTAAATTTGCCCAGTGACTTTTAACAGTAAAGCCAGTTCACCCTTGAGTTTATCTGCTAATGAGTTTAGGCAAATGTCATTGTCTTGCGTCAACACCGCATTACATCAATGCATGTTAAGGCAATAATAGATGTTAAATTCAGTACAAACAATCTGTGTTCTTGTTACAGATAAGCTTATATACACAAAACTTTATATCTTACGTTGAGTGCCTTTCAAAAGGTTCTTCTGTATGCATATTGGAATGCAGGTTTGTTGTAATAGGGAACGTAAACCTATAACAATAGCATTAGGAGCTTAGGAATTAAAACAGGATGTAGTGAGGTTTATTCTGATGCGTTAGTACTGCGGTTTTAATTCTTTTGTGTCTTTTTGTTTGTTTCAAAAGTAATCGGTGAAGTCTGAGTGCAGTCAGTTGAACATTTTAGTTGAGAAACCTCATATTGTCATATTCCCCACCTCAACAGCAACATAAATTACAATGTCTGAAGCATTTCAAATGGTTGTAATGCAATTTTCACACTTCCTGTGAGGTGGTTAACTTTGAAATCCCTCAGTTTAAGCTTACAAATGTAGTAATCACTATGCAATTGTTTTGCTTTAGATTTAGACAAAACAGGTACAGAAAACTACATAGGAACATAAAAAGCTACATAAAATAAGATGCAGTCACTGTTTATGTTCATGTATATATTTAACGCTACACTGGTTTATTTTGTAAATATGTTAGCTTGTTAAAAGTCTGTATATTGGCTGATATAACCTTTCTTGGATATTGTAAATATGTAAAATCTATTCCTTTTGTTAGTCTGCAAACTGTCTGTTAAAAACTTATTTTTTATATGCTGTAAATCAGTGCGCTGTCACCTTTGTAAAAGAGATGAATGTCTTTTTGAGTCAATAAAAATGTAAACAAGTCAATGAAAGTAAATGTTTTTACATTTATTCATAAAAATGTAATGAATTTGGGCATTGTGGTTGATTTAAAAAAAAAAAAAAAAAAAAAAAAGCAAGATTGAAATCGCATTTAAAATATAAGTTTGTTTACATACTA
>JAHKKF010377706.1:0-11216 GCA_019740295.1 Labeo calbasu | reverse complement strand
CATCCCTGGCCTTGCCCCCAATCCCCGGCCTGCCAATCAATCTAACTGTCCAATCAAAATAAAGGCAAAAAATGCCAAAATATATAAAACAGTACGATTGGAAATATATAATTGTAGTATTATAAGACGTAAGAGATGTGAATTTCTTTTACCTGAGAAAGTATTCCAGCTGACTGTACAAGTATCTGATGAGGGAACGACGTGCGATGATCTCAGCATGGCAGTCGTTAAGGGCAAGTCCTCGATCGCTCATGTACTCCCCATTTATACACTTGGTCCCCGTGGTGACACAAATCACCTTAGCATCCTTCACATCCGTACCTGATAAAACGGTCAACGTGATTTATCCAAATAGGACATGTTCCTCTTTTAACGTTCAACGTTCATGAGCATGCATTGTGCTTACCAGTGGTCATGACAACACCCGCAAGGACTTTCCGCCGTGCGTGTGGTGACGTGAAGTTATCTGTCAGCTCGCTGAACTTTTCCACAACTAAACGAGAGACAGCGTCTGCAAGGACCTGAGGAACACACAACTGTAACTGCACAAACTGTACGTAACTGGATACATTTTAAAGAGATAACATGTATCCATTTGAAAACGGTTGACAAAATGGCAAATGCTCGAACACAAAAGCAATGAACTGCTTGACTGACACAGACCTTTTACTAAAAGCTCTCTTTAAACAGAAAGGTGATGCGTTTTCCTGTTTAAGAGGTGCTCCTGTATCTGATTTTAATTAAGATTCTGTTTATTCTCTTCGGTTGTTATCAAGGGGGAATGGGAGGGATTATGAACAGGATTAACTAATGTGTAAATAATGCCGTGTACACTGGAGCACCGATTAAAGGTTTAATGCTTGAGTTCATCTGAAATCCAGCTGAAACGTTCGTGTGTAGGTTCTGATTTAATTAAAATTGTTAAATGAAGACTGGCAGGGGCTTTATAAAGGACAAATGACGGTTAAGCAAAGCTACCGGAGCATAACATTTAATCGCATTAAAATTGCTTTTTCAATATCAAGCTTGATAAAATGCGAGACATATAGAAATGAACTGAATTAATTTATAACGTAGTCCGTTATGTTCATCGTAGCCTAAACGTAGCCCACCACAGGAGGTAATTTTGACCAAACAATGACCACTTACACAATGGCCACAGTTAAATGAATAGTCTATCCAAAATTGAAAATTATGTCATTAATTACTCACCCTCATATTGGTACAAACCCATAAGACCTTTGTCCATCTTCAGAACACAAATTAAGATATTTTTGATGAAATCCGAGAACTTTCTCACCCTGCATAGATGGCAATGATGCTACCACATTCAAGGCCCAGAAAGGACATAGTTAAAATGTTCTTACTACGTTTCTGGGCCTTGAACGTGTCAGCTGTGTTGCTGTCTATACTATCCAGAAAGCTCTTGAAATTCATCAAAAATATTTTCATTTATGTTCCGAAGATGAACGAAGGTCTTACTTGTGGAAACGACATGTGAAACAAAAGACAAACCCAGATATATAGGGTACTAGGGTACACAGTTCTCACCTGAGGCAGGTGTAGCTGAAGTCCCTCTCTTGGGATTGGCTGTCGGGAGGGCGTCTGGTCCAGTTGCATGTTAAAAAGTCCTGACAGTGCCGCTTGGGCCGCCCTCGCTTTCGCCAGCTTCTTATTCCGTCCGGAACCTTGGAACATCTGAGTATCTACGGTAACTGCCATTATAAAGTTCTTGGCATGGCTTTCGCCACTCTCAGCCACAAACTCATACTTCAGTCCCGGCCGAAGCTCATTTAGGATCATCACAGCATTTTTGCCACTGCCTGTAGGGGGTGTTGTGAGTGGAGGGGGTAGTGGGAGAGGAGGATGTGATCTGTTGTTGTTTTTCAGCGCCACAGGCAAAGGGTATTTACTTAGGGAGCAGAGAGACCCATTGCTCCCTAGACTCAAGTAGAAGGGGTCATCAGGTGGTGCGGGCGTCTCAAATCCGTTAAATAGCATGTCTGGGAAATCTGCTTGATCTGAGGTGAAGTCTGCGTTAACGGTTAGCGTGCGTCCCATCGCGAGGTGAGCTTCGGATGCATTGGGAAACTGAACGAAAGAGCGTAATGCTTTTTCAGCTGCATTCAGTTTGGCTTTCTTCTTTGTTGGGCCTGAGCCCTCAAATAACTGTCCGTTAACCTCAACGGTCATAACGAACACGGGTGCATGTACCGGCCCCGTTTGAGACAGGAGTTTGTACTGCAGTCCAGGTTTGATTTCGTTCAGTTGCATGAGAGCATTTTTCGGCAAGATCGGCCCTTGTGGTTTCCTGCGCTTCTTGGGCCGGAATTTGGAATGGCCGTGGCCTTTGTTGCCCTCCTCCAAAGGGCGTTTCCTGCTCAGTCCTCGAGTGTTTCCATTGGCTAAGTGAGGCCCCTCCCCCAGCAGGTTTTCTTTAACGTCCATGCTACACGAACCTGTGATGTCCAGAGAGAGTAACTTACAATGCCTTCGGTGCAGGACCTTGTAAATGTAAAATTTAGAGTTTTTTTCATCTCTCTTTGTAACTGGATTGAAATGATACTATCCTAGAAGCAGGTTTAGTCTAAAACATTCAATAATATTAATATGGTTTAAAAATACTAATATTGCTTTCAGAAGAATGTTTGACACTTAGATTGAGAACAAATTGCCTTTTCCAAACTTGAAGCCGATAAAGACTCCATTATTTAAATATTTATACAATTTCAAGGAGAAAATTTGATTGTAAAGATCTAAATTTGCCTGAGAATACATTTCTTTTTACTGTATTACCAAATACATTGTGTCATTGTTCACCTTTTCTAAAGAAAAATAGCAAACTATCAAAACAAGGAACATCGTATCAACCAGTTGCCAAAGCTGATGAAATTGTAAATTCTCATTTATAACATCCTGCAGTAAAAGCTTGACAAGTTACTCCATTTGGTGCTCAGGAAATATAAAGTAAAAGAAAGAAAATTAATATAGACAGTGCTACCAAAAAATCAATCTTAGATGTTGGTTCGGGACAATCTTTCCAATAGGGTCTTCCCAATTCTCATTGGGAAAATCTGCCTGCTTGGAGCTAATGTGAGCCGGAGACGCACTGGGAAACTGTAAAGTGTGCAAAGCATTTTCTCCAGCATCCATCTTGGCTTCCTTCTTCACTGAGTCTGTACCCTCAAACAGCAGTGCCTCAACTTCTACAGCCATACTGAAAAGCAAACAAGTTGCTCCCATCTGAAACACCAGCTTATACTGGTATCATTTAATCAAGTTGTTTTAGTCTGACTAGCTCTTGTAAAGTGGAGCAGACATGACTTTGGTTGTCCTCCTCGAGAGGATGTTACATGGGATCTTCTGTAGAAGATGTACAGGTTGTTACACAAACCTGTGATGTCCAGAAAAAGTAAAGTGTGAAAACTTTCATTCAAAAGATTCATTCGTCTCTGTAACTGGACTGAAATTACGTTATCTTCTACCACGTTTGCACCATATAGTTCTAGGAACTAGAAATCATGGTGGTTCCTACAGAACCAATTTGGCCATTTTCCTGGTTGCATTTGCATTGGCAGCAAGAACTCTGAAGCTGCAAACAACAACATCTTTATTTGCCGAATTTACAAACGTCAACAACCAGTGAATGGAGGACACCGTGATTGGAGCTGTTTTTGTTGTGTGTCGGGGTTTCGTGATAAGAGATAGAATATAAACGCACAATTTTTGTGACTGAAAGAGCATGAAAATCTGACTTAATCACCTGTGACGACTTGCAGTGTTACATATCATCAAGGCTGAGAAAAGAACACAACACTGCAGACAACAGGTAGCTAAATGCAGTTATTGCTGTTTTCCATGATAATGGAGTTAATATTTTTACATGGCTTTTTAAGAATGCGGTATAGCCGGTGTTTCATATGCATTTAACCAATCAGAATACACTTAAGTAGTTCCTATAGAACTGTTTTAGACCCTACTCTGAAGTAGGAGCTTTTTTAAGGGGCTTTCACACCAGAGGAACCTTTTCATAGCTCATAGAACTATTGGTGGAAATACCCGCTTTTTTGGCGTGTTCGCACCGCAGGTACTAGGAACGTTTTAAGTTCTAGGAACTCCGTTTGGGGGAACTAAATTAGATCCTACTTCAGAGTAGAGTCTAAAACAGTTCTTCTCCAGTGTGAAAGCTTCTAATAATGTGAATAAAAAACAAAAGTCAAAAAAGAGAGAAAGTGATACCAGAAGGTTTAGACCGGGGTGGCCAAACTCAGTCGTGGAGGGCTGTAGTTCTGGAGTTTAGCTCCAACTTGCCTCAACACACCTGCTGGGAAGTTTCTACTATGCCTAGTAAGGTCAAGGTCAAGGTCAACTCTGCAGGACACCGGCCCTCCAGGACAGAGTTTGGCCACCCTGGTCAATCTAAGGCAGTTCCAGAGATTGTCTTACTGTAGGGAGATGAGAGAGTCTGTATTACTCTTGGAGAAAGCGTGACGGCTAACTTGAATCACGTGTTCCTTAATAAGCAATCAAATTACAGCCTTGACGTCACTGAATTTCAGTCAGAGTTGTGCGACACTCAATAGCCGTTTACGGATACCATAGGAATGAATGAGAAGTGCCGTAAGCTGAATCCCTCCTGTCGCAAAAAGTCAGTACTTCTCTTATAAAATGTGATTTTTTTGCAGTAAACACTAAAAATAGTTAAATCCAAAAGTATTGTTTAATGTAAAACATGTTGAAAATGAACAGATAGGCTGTCAGTTAATTAAATGATAAGCCGTTTCCTCTAAAAAGCTGTTTATTCAGCAAAGTGAAGCCTCTCTCCCATTGATATCCATTCAAAGAAATCGGCCTCTGGTCTCCTTTCCCACGTACTGATGGACCGGAAGTGTTAGCTTTAGCCATTACGCTTTTTCGGCTAATGGTTGCAGGCATGCCTTCTAGTGGCTTTGGCAGGTCCCTGCAGAGTTTAGCTCCAACCCTTAAAAAAAATACCAACCTGTATCCTGAAGACCTTGATTAGCTTGTTCAGGTGTGTTTGATTAGGGTTGGAACTAAACTCTGCAGGGACACCGGTCCTCAAGGATCAACGTTCCCCACCCCTGATCTAAGGTGTGACCCAATCTCCCCACCTCAAAGATCCATTAACGGACAAAAAAAGCCAAAACCTGTGTTTTTTCTGCAGCTCTGGCCATTCTCCACCACATGTCTGCATTTTAGCCCTGGTTAAAGATTTTAGGATCATCATTTTTGACATCTGGAGGAGTGTCAGCAGACAGCGCTGGTGTATTCAGCAGAAGGTCTGGAAGTCCTTGTGACTTGAAGTGACGTGTGGTAATGGCATGGAGAAATAAGCCTCAGGTTCACTGGGAATCTATAAAGCCTACAAGCCATCTTAGTGTACTTTGTACTATCTTGTTCAGTAGCACTACAGTCAATAGGGCAGTCATGGCCTAATGGTTACAGAGTCTTACTTGTAACCTGAAGGTTGCGGGTTCTAGTCCCAGTACCAGCAGGAATTGTAGGTGGGGTAGTGAATGACCAGTGCTCTCTTCCACCTTCACTAACCATGACTTAGCTGCTTTTAAACAATGTACCAAACCCCCACTGCTCTGTGTGTGTGCACTTGGATGGTTTAAATGCAGAGCACAAGACCAGCTGGTGTTTTTCTGTGCTTCATGGGCATAATTGTGGAACAATCATGGTCTTGGTTGCCTTCCACAAGAGATCGTTTCCTGCTTTTTTTCTCATGGGTCCCCAAGGGCTTCCTTCACAAATCTGTCTAGGTTGTGGTTTTCATCTCTGTTAAATGAACCTATGATGTCCACAGAACTTCGCCTTTTGATTCAGGAGCTTAAAATGTTAAATCAGTGACAGAAAGGGAGAGATCAACTGAAAGCATTGAAAGAGGTATAGGAATCAATGGTCAATCTTAAGGTACAACCCCATGTTCTTACCTTCAATACCCTGTTTACAACCTTTAATGTAGACGAAAGTAAAAGTCAGTAAACTAGGGGAAAAACAATAGAGAAACACCACATGGTGACCACAAAAAATCTACTCCTAACATTGGGAAACATTCATTAACAGAGTTGAAGAGAGGCCTTCATCATGGACATGAACAAAATGGAGCATAACCTGCAACCCAAAATAATGCTTCAAAACTCCACACAGGTTTTGTGTTGGAGTTTGTGAGTTTATAATCCTCACCAGACTGAATCATCACACTCCAATTTCAGAGTTGTCAACAACCTTCACTTTTCCTCTGCACTGCCTGTCTACAAATTGTCCTTTTGGGCACGGTGTTAACTTCCTGACCGTGTCCCCTATAGACTCTAAGGATACTGTGGATTGTGCACTAGCTCAAAGGCAACAATCAAGTGGAAAACATGTAACAGGATCTCACTGATAGGGTGGGAAAAAAAGCAGAAGAGTGCAGAATTCAAGGGCTGTCACTATTTGTGTACTGCTATTCTGTTCCAGTTTCTTGGGTTCTTTTATAGCTTTCAGGTCGTCTTTTTTTAGATTTACGTTATTTAAAAAAAAACACACACATACATTGTTCTATACAGATTTTAGTCTGTGGGGGTGCCATTATGTCAATGACATCAAGTGGTTGCACTTGGTGAGCTACTGGTGCTACCTGTTGCTATTTTTACCACAACACAACTCGGAATACACAACTCGGAAAATAAAATACTGATATTTCAATCAAAATCGAAGGGCAACGAGAGAAGCGAAGAAGTCTTCGAAGAAGACTAAGAAGTATTCACTGCTTTCATAGTGATAAAAAGAGGAGAAAAGAATGGGAAGATGCCTGTGGATGAATAAAACGTCCTAAAGACCTGCGTCTTTGTTCTCTCCACTTCAGCCCTGATGCCTTTGAGGCTTTTAGTAGAGCACAGCTACTGAAAGAGCTTACAGACGGCAGAGACAAGAAACGCTAGATGCCATCCTGGCAGGATGTAAACATGCAGACACTTCACATGTCACGGCAGCCACTAAAGGAGTTTCTCAGAGTGGTTTTCAGTCAAAATCTGGGGGTATTTAGACTCCTTGTTGGGAAAATCGATGGTACGGCAATTGGTTTAAGCCTAGACTTACATCCATCGCCACCTGTAAGCTCTTCAGTAGCTGTGGTCATCTTATCAGTTTTTATTTTACAAGTTGTGTATTGCGATAAAAATAGCATCAGGTAGCACCAGTAGCTCACAGATTGATGCCATTTGACGCAATCGAAATAATGGCGCCCCCCATAGTCCAAAATATGTATTAAATCATGTGGATTTTTTAAATAACGTAAATCTTTCATGGGTTTTCGACTACATAGTTCAGTGAGAGACATTATTTATGTTATATTAAGCCATACAAGTCTTGGTACCCAAGAGAAATATCTGAACAGGTCCTGAGGATAAGTCTTTCAAGCAAATTGGGAATATTTTTGCCATCTTTCAACAACGCAAAAATCACAACACTGTTAAAAACTGAAATGTTTTTTTTGGTTTTCCACATATGAATTTCCACAGAGATGGAAAAACGGCAGAACACTCACTCATGCGTTTCTCTTCATCCACATCCAGACTGCAGAACTTCTGCTGCCCCCTGGGCCGCCCACCGGCTCCTACTGCAGAGAGAAACCAAGGAAAGGACATTTAAAATTCATCTCCAATCATGATTTCTGCTTACTGAAGTCATCTGTTCCCACTTACACCCTCCGCCTGCTCCCTTAATGAGGCTAATTAACCAGCTTTAATGACGGGAGACAACTAATGTGCAGGTGCAATTATTGCCCAATTAAATGCTAACATTCCCCTAATGAATCAGTGAAAGAGACAGGCAGAGCACGCTTTGAGAAAACAGTCACTTTTAGCACTCGAGCCTCGGCTCGAGAGTGAACAGAAGAAAGTTTAAAGGAATTAAAACGTCTGTTGGGGAGGAGCAGTTATGTTCATTGGATCCAATGCTTAAAAACGACATCAAAAAGGAAAGATGAATAGAAGATGATGTATTACAACCGCTTTTTTTTGCTCAAAAAATTTTCTCATGCTTTGCTACACCTCTGCGGTAACATTCACGAATCTTTCGAAACCAATATTGGCAGAAACAAAATAACCGAATCCAAAGGCAGGGAGATATGGCAGCGTCTGTACGGATAGGCTTGAACGAGGACGTGGCCGTCAAGACGAGACTTTGAAGGGGCTGAGTGAAGTGGATACAGTCGATAAGAGACTCCGTGATAAACAAGCCTGAGAAGCTCGATAAATCACGAAAGCTATTAAAGCGAGTGACGTGCGCAGGCACTTCAAAAGAAGCTTTTTAAAGCCAATATACCGACACTCTAGACATAAACACCATTTTATTTCCTGTCATCTCAAGTTTTCAATCCTTCCGAAATGTCCCATTTGATGCTGGACAGAGCTGAGAAAATGTCTCAGGTGAACAAACATGAAATCCAAATACCTTCCCTCTTAGAAACCATTATGAATGCAAGAACTGGAAAATAAGGTGTCGGGAGTTCGGATAAAATCACATACTCTGAATGCGAAATCTGTGCACATTTCACTCAGAGATAAGTGCACCTGCTCGTTGATGGCGATCACCGATTGATGTTGACGATGGTAAAACGCCATTAAAAGAAGGGTTAGCTCTGGCGAACCTCGTGAAAATGAAAGCCCGTGGGATAATAGGAGGCATTTCTCACAGTGTGACGCCTGGCACATTAGCAAGCCGTATTGATAAATTAGCCAACATTGCTCACTATTCAACATCTGCTTTTATAAACAACAACATGCACACAGATCAACCTCATAGGATTCTTATATTTATCGTCTTTTTTACTTAACCTTGATTTTTCTTTGCACTTTTGTGCACGGTCAAATTGCAGTCAAACTCTGTAGCTGAACTTTTGGCTTGAACTCTTGAACGCTTGCCTCTCTTAACGGAGCGTTTAAGATTTCAGCTATTAGCTCAAGGCACTTTTGAGTTGAAATGACATCACAGACACTGTTAGCATGTTGGAAACTGCATTTGGTGCTTTAAAACAGCACGGGACGGTGCATTAAATGCCACTCTTGTTCAGCACCATGGAGAGCTGCGAGCTAAGAAAGATGAATTCAGGACCACGGAGAGCAGACGGCTTAGAATGCACAGCGGGTCTTTCTGAGTGAAGGGTAGATGTACGATCGTAAGACGCAGCCTGAACGCGAGCAATAGCTCAGCTCTACGACCCTCCAGCTCATCAGGAAACACTATTGGAATGAGAGAGAGCGAAGAAGAAATGCAGAAAGAGATCTGGACAGAGAAAGGCGTGTGTGTTAGAGGCAAGTGCTGTGCAGATAGAAAAAGACATTTCGACCTGATTCTCTCTAAGTGTCAGCAAAAGTAAAGAAACAAACTTTCGGTGTCAGCCTTTAAGGTATTACGGTCCACAAGTACTACATGTTTTCTTGGATTAAAGGTAGGCGAAACTAACAGGGCTGTCACCAAACAGAAATGCAAACATTTCTGCTCCAAACATTGCTCTGTTTTAAAGGATTAGTTCACTTCCAGAATAAAAATTTCCTGATAATTTACTCACCCCCATGTGATGCAAGACGTTTATGTCTCTCTGTCTTCAGTCGCACAGAAAAAAGGTTTTTGAGGAAAACATTCCAGAATTGTTCTCCATATAATGGACTTCAATGGGAACCAACGGGTTAAAGGTCCAAAATGCAGCTTCAAAAGACTCTACACAATCTCAAAACGATCTGTCATTTTTTAAGCAAAATACAAATTTATATACTTTTTAACAACAAATGTTCATTTTGCACTAGCTCAACTTCACGCATTACGCAATCACACACTTGTGACATAGGCAGAGGTAAAGACCCACTTGACAAAGGGAAAATGCAAAGAAAGTCAAGAAAAAAGTAAAACAACAACCTTGGACAATTTTAGAGTTGGAGAAGAAAATGAAATAGAGTTTTTCGCCCAACCCTACCTTTTTGAACCGAAGTACGCAGACAAAGTACTAACCACCCGTGACTTTTCCAACATGATTATGTAATGGGTGAGTTCGGGCTGGTGCAAGACGAACATTTACGGTTAAAAAGTAGAAAATGATAGATCGTTTGGCTATAGAAGGCTCTTATTCCTTGGATGGGATCGTGTTGAGCCCTTTGGATCTTCAACCCATTGATCCCCACTGAAGTCCACTATATGAAGAAAAATCCTGGAATGTTTTCCTCGGAAACCTTCATTTCTTTTCGAGTGAAGACAGAAAGACATGAACATCTTGGATGACATGGGGTGAGTAAATTTTCAGGAAATTTTTATTCTGGAAGTGAACTCCTTTAACATCCTGATCTGGTTCAACCAATGGTGTGAGTTTGGGGTGTGGTGATCTGTTTGGCTGACAGTTAACGGACAAGGATAGTGCTCAGGAAGCCTGTTTGAAAACAACAACTTTTCTATTTGGTCACATTAGTGACGCAGAAATGACAAGTTTCTTCTCAAGGAAATGAGTTTCAGCTGGAATCAACACTACAAAGGTTCCATGAATTTTCAAGGCTCTTCATGGAACCATTGATGCCAATAAAGAACCTTTATTTTTAAGAGTGTGGATAAACCATTATTTCTCAGCTGAGATCGTGTAGAGCCCTTTGAAGCTGCATTGAGACTGCAATTTGGACCTTCAACCCATTGGCTCCCATTGTGGAGAAAAATCCTGACATGCTTTGCTCAAAAACCTTAATTTCTTTTCGACTAAAGAAAGAAAGACATCTTGGATGACATGGGGGTGAGTAAATTAACTAGAAATATTTATTCTGGAAGTGAACTTCTCCTTTAAGATCCTGATCTCTTCGACATTGGCTCAGCCAGTGGTCTGAGTTTGGGGCACGGCTATCTGTTTGACTGACCAATAACGGACAGTGACAGTGGTCACACTAGTGATGCAGAAAGTACAAGTTTCTACTCAAGGAAACCGTTTTCACCTGGAATCAACACTACAAAACTACAAGATATTGTACAATATCGGTGCTGATATTAAGCATATTTACAAAAATGTGTTTACAACAATAGGGGTTGACCGCCCTGACGATTACGACACTAATATTAAGCATTTTCATGGTTATCGGTATCGGTCATTTTCAAAAACGATTTGCCAATAAAATAATACAAAAGCATTAAAAGTTTTTCCAGAACCCTTGTTATTCTTAATTGTTATTCTTAACACA
>JAHKKF010377676.1:0-13742 GCA_019740295.1 Labeo calbasu | reverse complement strand
ATGATTATTATTAAACAGTAAATACCTATAATAATATATTATTTTATCATATAAATATATATATATATATATATATATATATATAAATAAAAAGTAGTATAATATAATAATAAAAATGTAGTATTGCTAAATGACAAACAACTAAATTAAAATTATAAATAATATGCTATTTATTTGTTTTTAATTAATGATAAATCAACATTCAAAATTAAAAATAAACTACTACTACTGCTACATTTTATCATTAAATAGCAAAAATATAATGTGTAAATAAATAAAGTATATATATATTAATAATTCACTAAATTAAAAATTATTTAAATAAACCACAGTTTAATTATATTTAATAGTACATATCAATTATTATTATTATTATTATTATTAGCAAATATCTATAATAATGTTATATTTTTTTCATGTATTAAATAAATAGTAAAACTATGTATTATTGATTAAATTAGAACTACGACTAAATTAAAATGATAAATAATGCTATTTTGTTATTTGTTTTTAATCACCAATCAACATTTATAATTAATAATAAATTTAACATAATTACTACTGCTGCTTTGTTTTATTATTAAACCGTGAAAATAAAATATTTTATTCAATAAATAAATAAATAGCAAAAGTATATGTATCAATAATTAACTAAAGTATTTTTAATAAACCATGCAGTTTATTTATATTTAATAACACAGATTATTATTATTATTAGCAAATATCAATAATAATGTTACTATTTATTCATGTATTAAATAAATAAATAGTAAAAGTATGTATTATTAATTAAATTAGAAAACAACTAAATTAAAATAATTTAAAAAGTGCTATTTTGTTATTAATCAATTACCAATCAACATTTATAATTAATAATACATTTTACATCATTACTACTACTACTGCTATGTATTATTATTAAATAGCAAAAAATATGTTTTATTTAATAAATAAATAAATAAATGAATAAAGAAAAAGAAAGAAAGAAAGAAATGGCAAAAGTATATGTATCAATACTTGACTAAATTAAAGTAATTTTAATAAACCATGCAGTTTATTTATATTGAACAATACAGGTTAGTAGTAGTAGTAGTAGTATATAGCAAATACCTGTTATATTTTATCATGTATTAAATAAATGTAGTATTGATTAAATTATAAACAACTAAATTAAAATGGTAATATAATACTATTTTTTGTTTTTTAATTAATGATCAATCATAATTTATAATGAATAAATTAACATTACTACTACTACTACAGTTTAATAATAAATAACAAACATAAAATAATGTATTATTAAATAATTGAATAGGCATAGTAGTGGGTGAAGTGTGACACTCGTGTATTGGACGTTTGATTGCAATGTGCTGTGGTGACCCCTCCTTTGTCTTGTGCTGCAGGGATGCTTTGTCTTCTCATTGGTCAAGTACACGCCCTTGAGATACAACAAAGTCTACGAGTACCCGGATTGGTCCATTGGAGTCGGCTGGACCCTCGCCCTCGCGTCCATGATCTGCATCCCAATGGTGGTTGTGATCAAAATCATTCAATCAGATGGACCCCTCATCGAGGTGAGTCGGTCGTACCAACGACAAAAAGACATTTCGCCAATGTACAAGCCAATAACGTCAATTTATGTTTCCCTCCAGAGGATCAAAGCGGTGGCGGCACCCGTGAGGGGAGGAGCCAGTTCTTGCCCTCAAGAGTACCAGCCCAAATCCAACGAGCTGGCGCAGCCGCTGGACCCCAACTGGAACGGAGGCTTGACGAAGCCCACCCACACCATCGTAGAAACTATGATGTGAACGCTCTCTGTGAGAGGATTCAATGACCTGCTTTTCCATTACATATATATATATGTGATTCTATATACATATATTAAAAAATATACTCTGTAACTTTTGACATAGTCGTAGGACCAGGTTTACATTGCTACGCATCTGCACTAGGAGTCCTTGTTTTTGTTTTTTCTACAGAGGAAGTTACATTTTTCTGTCTGTATTTTTAATATTTTTATCATAATACTATTATATTACTATTTTGTCGCTGTTATTAGACAGAGAACAGATCGCAAACAGCAGTATCCTGAACGTAGAACCACGCCCATTCTATTTTTGTAACGTTGTACATATCGAAATCAAACTAAGCTATGTTTATTTTTTGGAGAATTGAGAATCATGAGAAAAAAAATCACAAAGGGCTCCTTAACGTGAATCGTGTACAAAAATCTAAAAAAACCACCCTTGTTATCGCCCAACGTGAAATGGTCGTCTTTTTGGGGATAGTGGTCGTTATGCATTATTTTAGAGCTTTAAGTGTGTCCCAAAAAACTGTTTAGACTGGAGATTGTGCTGTCTGGAAGAATCGAGCCGTTAGCACTGCTTGTTTTCAATGCACTATACCACTAAGCACACTACATTCTCCATATTGTTGCACCATTTAAATGGATAATTTGCGCAAAGTAGAAATTAAAATCGTCATTTATTCACTCTCATGTTCTAAACCTGTACGACTTTCGCTTTTCCATGAAACGGGGGTGAAAAATGATTTAACATTTTTTATCCATACAATGAAAGTCAATGGGGTCCAAAACATTGGACCGTTTACGTGGCACCGGTATTAACTAAAAATGAAAAGTTTTTTTATGCGTTTTGGCATTCGTTGACACGACAATGGCGTTTTGGGGGCTAGAAAATGCTAACTTTTGAAAACAGGGTTTAAAGTTATTGATAACAATACCATTATTGGCGCCGATAGCCTTGTGGGCAGCCCAGGCGTCCCGAGTTCGAATCCCCACTCGAGGACGTTTCCTGATCCCACCCCCTATCTCTCGTTTCCTAATAAGGCAAAAATGCCCCAAAAAAAACCCCATTATCGCCTCTGTGTAGACTACAAAAATGCTTATTTGCGAAGACGGTTGACGTTCAAGTGTTGAGTTTGTAAGCGCGTAGTTTCTTTACAACGTGACACTACAACTACTGGCCTGGCATGGAAAATACAGATTTTTTTTGTAGTTTTCGCAGATTCGTGTGAATGGGATCATTTTGACGACGTTGTCGTCTGTACTTTAAAAAACGCAAAGTAAAATCTCTTCAGTTTAAGTAAATTGTCATGTAAACATACCGTAATTAAATGAAAAACAAAAATGTAAACGTATCTCAAACAATCTCAACAGAAAGAAACATCGTGAGAGTGAGTAAATAACATAACTTTAGTTTTTGCGCGAACTGTCACTTTAAGTCTAACTGTTTTGTAAACTTTCTGATGTTGTGAGTTGGAAACACCACACAACTTTGGAAATAAGCGTCACACTAATTCTTAGCAGTCTCTTCCCTCATCTAAAGATGCGTTCACAGTGACCGACTTTTGTAGCAAATACGTCCATTTTATTAACGAATTTAACGTAAAAATAAAATTCGCAAATTTCGAGTTTGCGCTTAGTGCCGTTTATAAGTCGCCCTCGTTGATTCAAAATCAGCAAACACGTTCTTATTTTGGAGTGTCGGAATGTGAAGCTGCCTGATTTTAAAACCACGTAGATTCAGGGTAGTTTCGTACGTTTGTTTTTCATTTGTATCAGATCTGTTTGTTTTTATTTCCAATCACATTTGCCTTTTGTATTCAGAATTATCACTGTATTTAACTGTTCTGTTCAGCAACTACCAATAGATCGTCCACAACTGTTAATCGACAAAAAAGCTTGCTGCGAACTGTAACGTGCAATATTTTGTAGAACGATATGCATTGTTCCTGTCTTCACCCGTCTTTCAGAAAGTTGGTACTTGGAAGTGTGGAATTACGTATGATTTTTAAGCTGTTGTAATATTTCAGAAACAATGAACTGGGGCCAATTTAAGCTGCCATACGTGGTATGCTGAATTAACACCAAAAACTCAATGCAGATCTACTTACTGTGAAGATTTGTACTTTTTTAATTAGAAAGTAAATTTTGCCAATGTTATGGATTAAATTTTATTGGGTCTAATATGATTTTTTTTTGGACTTGGCCAAGTTAAAACTCTAGCCAATCACAAAGGGAGGTGCTCGATTGATCTCAACAGCTTCTATTTTGTTACCTTTGGGACGCTATTTTGCAGAAATGTTGATAGAGGCACAATTTTTTAGCAATACAGATATTATTGTGCAGTCTCAGGGTGTGTTTTAATAACAGAGACTGGTTTCCCGCTGTTGCGCGTCTCTTTAAACCCTTCCATTTTTGAAGAACAGCTAGAGGGGGCAGTGTTTATAAATGCAGGAGAGAACCTTTTTAAAGTAATGATTAGAAATGTTTTATTTTTTTATTTCAAGGATATCTGTAAGTAACAAAGCAAGTGTATCGATAAAGATTTTACATCATACCCAAAAAAAAAAAAAAAGGAAAAATGGAAAAAAGTTTTTATCTCTTAATAAACATTTATCTTTTAAAAACCCTTCTGCTTGTGGTGAACATTTTTAACATTCAGAATAATGTAAAGTATAATTTTACCATTTTACCTACTCTCCAGTGTTTGGTTCTGTTTAGTTATATAAAGTGAGGTAATGTTTTGTTTGACTTTAATTTTGAGTGTAAACTCTCCATGTGTTTTTATCCTGAACTCAGCATCTTGCACCACGGTAAATATTGATTTTTTGGCTGCTTACTATGACCTACAAACAAAAATAAACGCAGTGCACAGGCATACTGCTGGTGAATGGAAGGAATGATTAATTGTTATGGGACTGTTTGTTCTTAGAGGAACAAATGATCTCAAGACGACAAAAACAGATTCATCTGGGCTTTTCTGGATGGCATTATTTCAGTTATGTTTTGCCTCATGATTCTAATCATTCCTCTACAATGACTGATTTATTTATTTATTTATTTTCATCTTTTTCATCGTTAAACAGGATTAATATCCTGTGACAATCCTGTTAAAATGCCAGAACAAGAACACCCACAGAAACACCTCAGTCAAACTCATCTGCCACAGTGATGCTCAAACTATATTTGGTAAAAACACTGCAGAGAGAATCCAGATACATTCATATTCCTCAGGATCTTCCTCCAATTACTTCCTTACAATTAGCAGAAACAAACCAAAACAAAATAGCGACCTATCTGTCCATCCATTAATCTATCCATCTGAATGTACGTAATCTATCCATCTATCAATCCACATATCTATCCATCATAAATATTCATTTATCCATCTGAATATCTATCCATCCAAATATCTATCCATTTGAATATTTCTCCATCCAACCATTATCTATCCATCTAACAATCCAAATATCCGTCAATCTGAATATGTATTCAAATGTCTATTATATATCCTTCCATCTGAATATCTATCCATCTAAATATCCTTCCATCCATCCATCTGAATATTGATCTATCTGTCCATCCATTCATCCATCTGAATACTTATTTGAATATATATTATCTATCCATCCAAATATCTGTCCATCTGAATATGTATTCAAATATCTATTATCTATCCATCCATCTGAATATCTATCCATCTAAATATCCATCCATCCATATGAATATTGATCTATCTGTCCATCCATTCATTTATCCATCTAAACATTTGTCCATCTATCCATCTGAATACTTATTTGAATATATATTATCTATCCATCCAAATATCTATATTAGCTATCCATCTATCCATCCAAATATCTATATTATCTATCCGTCCAAATATCTATCCATTTGAATATTTCTGCATCCATCATCCATCCATATCTATTATCAATCCATCCAACAATCCAAACATCTGTCCATCTGAATATGTATTCAAATATATATTATCTATCCATCCGTCTGAATATCTGTCTATCCAACAATCCAATTATTTATCCATATGAATATTTATCCATCCACCCATCTCAATATCTATCTGTTCATCCATTCAAATATCTATCCTCTATCTATCATCTAAATATCTATCCATCCATCCATCCATCTGAATATCTATCCATCCAATATATATCCAAATAAATATTCATCTATCCACCCAATTATTCATCCACCCATCTGAAGATCCATCCAGCTGAATATCCATATATGAAAGTGAAAGTGAAGTATATCCATCTACATATGTATCCATCCAAATATCTATCATCTAAATATCCATCCATCCATGTGAAATTTGATCTATCTGTCCATCCATTCATTTATCCATCTGTACATTTATCCATCTATCCATCTGAATACTTATTTGAAAATATATCAACTATCCATCCAACAATCCAAATATCTGTCCATCTGAATATGTATTCAAATATCTATTATCTATCCATCCATCTAAATATCTATCCATCCAACAATCTGAATATTGATCTATCTGTCCATCCATTTATTTGTCCATCTGAATACTTTTTTGAATATATATTATCTATCAGAATATCTATCCTATCTATATCTATGATAATATATATATATATTATCTATCTGAATATCTATCTATCCATCCATCCAATATATATCCAAATGAATATCCATCTATCCACCCAATTATTCATCCACCCTTCTGAATATCCATATCAAAGTGAAAGTGAAGTATATCCATCTACATATGTATCCATCCAATATGTAAATATTCTAAATATCCATCCATCCATCCATCTGAATATTGACCTATTGACCATCCATTCATTTATCCATCTCAACATTTATCCAACTATCCATCTGAATACTTATTTGAATATATATTATCTATCATCTATCCATCCAAATATCTATCCATTTGAATATTTCTCCATCCATTCATCCATCCATCCATATCTATTATATATCCAACAATCCAAATATCTGTCCATCTGAATATGTATTCAAATATCTATTATCTATCCATCCAACAATCCAAATATTTATCCATATGAATATTTATCCATCCACCCATCTCAATATCTATTCATCCATTCAAATATCTATCCTCTATCATCTAAATATCTATCCATCCAATATATATCCAACTGAATGTCCATCTATCCACCTGATTATCCATCCACCCATCTGAACATCTATATTTGAAAGTGAAAGTGATGTATATCCATCTGAATATGTATCCATCCAAAAATCTATCTATTATCTAAATATTGATTTATCTGTCCATCTATTCACCTATGCATCTGAACATTTATCCATCTATCCATCCATATATCTATCCATCTGAATACTTATTGAAATATATATTACAGTATCATCCAAATATCTATCCATCATCCGCCTGAATATCTATCCATCCAAATATATATCCCTGTCTATGAATATTTATCCATCGATCTAAATATCCATTTGTTCAAATATCTAACCATCCATCTGAATATCCATCCATCATCCATTCGGTTGAATATTTATCCATCTATATATCTCTCCATCTGAATATTTATCTGAATATCTATGATCTATCTATCCAAATATCTATCCAACAATCCAAATATTTACCAATGTTAATATTTATCCATCCATCTGTATATCTACCCATTCATCCATATAAATATCTTTCTATCATCTAAATATCCATCCATCCATCCATCCAAATATCTATAAAACCATCCATATATCTTTCTGTCCATCTAAATATTTATCCATCCATCCAACTGAATATTTAAATATCTATTATCTTACTATCCAAACATCTATCCATTCAACAATCCAAATATTTATCCATGTGAAAATTTACCCATACATCCATCTGAATATCCATCCATCCATCCATCCATCCATCCATCCATCCATCCAATATCTATGCAACTGAATATCCATCCATCCACCAGTCGGTCACACTTTATTTTAAGGTCCGCTTCTCGCTATTAACAAACCATTAACTATGGCTTTTGAACTCCTAATTTGCTGCTTATTAACATTTAATAAGGTAGTTGTTAAGTTCAGGTATTGAGTAGGATTAGGGATGCAGAATATGGCCGTGAAGAATAGGTGCTTTATAAGAAACAATATGTTAACAATAGGCATGCTAATAAGTAACTAGCTAATAGTTAGAATTGTCCCCTGTACTAAAAGTGTTACCGACAATCAAATAACAAATGTAGCTGTAGATCATCCACGCTTATTTTTACCTGGCACCACAGAGACACGCATGAACTGAAGACATGTTGGTCATGTTGTCACCATAGCAACAGCATGCTGCTCAAGTACACTCTGTTTGGTTCACTATCAGGTATAACATCCACATAAGCGCTGTCCGCATTTCTCACATATCACAAAAATACTGGATATTTGACATTTCACTAAAGGGGAAGAGAAACTAAGTTAGTTATGCAACACAAGTGCCACAAAATTATCTTTAGACAGTGAGCAAAAGTGATCCTGTATACTTGTGTTGTACAGCTCAACACCCACAATTCACTTTCAAAAATAGCCTCTCAGTTTCTCAGGTGCTGAAAAGCACCTTTAGAGAAGAAAAGGATAAAACAGAAGAGCATTTCCAAAGCACTGGCTGCTTGATAACTAACCAGCAAATCACTCACAGAGACTGAGGGGTTAAATCAAGTCCTGTGGGAGAGAGCACAGCACATTTTAACCCAACTTACCTCTGTGCTACTTGGACGTGATGACTTCAGAGTAAAGTGTGACACCTACAGTGATAGGTGAAACCTTTGTCTTCCTATTGAAAGTCTTTCAAAGACTCATTGACTTGTTTCAAAGACCTTCGCAAGGACACAGTGTTGATTCAGCAAGATTGTGATCTCATGTCATCACTACTTCAATTAGAACCTTAGACAGCACTTAATATCAAACTTCAGACTTGGAACAAAATGATAGAGATCTGTACTGTGATAAAATCAGCAGAAGATCTAATAAAATGGTGCATTTATGTTAAGCACAGATAAAACGGATATATCTCAAGAATTGGCGGACTCACCGATTTGCATTAAAAGTGATCAAACAAATTAAATTAGACTCAGAGTGGGGCATTTTACCTTTTATTCAGTTGTTTTTAGAAAAGGATATCATTAGCACATTCCCGTATCGATTAGGAATGGGTCTCAACACCAAACCAGTCTAGCCAAACCAGAGTAGATTTGATTATCGGTTCTCTTTCGCCATTGTGCTTCAAATACGCTGTGGAAACAGCAAGGTTTAGAGTTCATACAAAAATACTGTACAGAGAATAGAACTTTCATATTACACATTCAAAAATACACATTAATATCAATGCATACATTAATCAGGAATTCAAAATGCATAGGGATGAACACGTTTGGAGCTTTATAAAGCTTATGTAAAATCCTTTAAAAGCCTTCTCTGGTCTCAATATTGCACGTATATAAAAGGAACCCCACTGTCTTTCCTTCTGGAATAGTACATAAAACATGTTAAAATACTTACACTGAACTATACCATGGTTACCATGTGATGACCTGCAGACACCATGAAGTGGACTCAAAAAAGAAATAAAATAAAGGTCTTTTAGTGGCAGTTGGTAGAATTACGCAACAGACAGGGAGGTAGCGGGGAGAGGAAAAAACGAAAACTTAAAGGGGCCTAGGAGCGAGCCCTGGGTAGACTCCTAATGCGATGGGCCTGAACAGAGACTCTGATTGTTCAACAAAGTCTTGCAGAACAATGAGTGCTTTCTACTTTACTGCAAATAGATTTTGCTTGTGCTTCTAACATGGTAGTAAAGACTGCAGGGTGAGGAAATACATTCACCTAATCCACAAATAATTGCTGAGTAGAAATGTTTCGGTGTGGGCAGGACCACACTGAAGGAGAAATAACACCAAAAATCAGACTTGTAAGTGTGGGAAAAACTACTTGAACCACACAAGGGAGGAAGTCCTCTGACTTCGACAAACCACAGGATATAGCTGAGATGAGCATCTGATCATGGTTATTAGGCGAACCAAGAAACATCAGAAAAACAAGTCAGAAATACAGTAACTTTCATCAGTCCATGTGGGTTAGTTTTTACTGTTTTAAGGAGTTTCATTCTACCCCTAAATGAAAACTGTGACATTATTTACTCACCCCTTATGTTGGTTCAAACCTGTACACTCTTAAAAATAAAGGTTCTTTATTAACACTTATGGTTCCACAAGGAAACTTTAACCTCCCATTCCATGAAAGATTCTTTGCAGTGGAAAAATGTTCTTTAGATTTTTTTAATGTCCTTCACAATAAGACAAAATGGTACTTTTAAAGGAGAAGCTCACTTCCAGAACAAACATTTACTGATAATTTACTCATCACCTTGTTATCCAACAAGTGTCTTTCTTACTTCACTCGTAAAGAAATTATGTTTCTTGAGGAAAACATTCTAGATTGTTCTCCATATAGTGGATTTCCATGGTGTCTGCGAGTTTAAACTTCCAAAATACAGTTTCAATGAAGCCTCAAAACAATCCCTAAACAATCCCAGCCGAGGAAGGGTCTTATCTGGCAAAATGATTGGTTATTTCCCCCCAAAATTTATATACTTTTTAACCTCAAACCCTCATCCTACATCGCTGTTTTACCCTTTTTTTGTGAAAGGGCATTTAATCTCACTTTGTAAACACTGGCTCTGTACTTCTGCTGGATGTAGGACAATTTTGAAGTTGGAGGAGAAAATGAGATGGGAGTTTTTCAACATACCCTATCCGTATTGACCCGGAGTCTGCATGGGCATCGCAGAGAATAGACAAGATGAGCGTTTGAGGTTAAACAGTATATAAATCGTCATTTGTTTTAGCAAATAACCAATCATTACGCTAGATAAGACCTTTCTTCATTGGCTGGAATCGTTTGGAGACCCTTAAAGCTGCATTGAAACTGCATTTTAGATGTTCAAACTCACAGGCACCACAGAAGTCCACTATATGGAGAACAATTCTGGAATGTTTTCGTCAAGAAACAATTTCTTTACGACTGAAGAAAGAAAGACACAAACATCTTGGATGATAGGGGGGTGAGTACATTGTCTGTAAATTTTTGTTCTGGAAATGAACAACTTCTTCTGATCACTGAAAGGTTTTTTGGTGGAAAAATGGTTCCACTGTAAAACCCCCCGTTTGGAACCTTTATTTTTAAGAATATATGGTGTCATTTATTCTGTGTAAGAATTACACCGTGAACATGTCTGTCAAGTTGCAAAAAGTACATATGGTAGCTTTGCGCTAAAATTTTGGTAGTAATTTTGAAAAAATAAATAATGACATATTTTGGATAAACTTTAGATTAGAAAAAAAATGGTTCATTTCTTCATCCAGGATAGCAATACTATGTAGGGTCTGTCCCAACGACGTATATTGGAATTGTAACCCAATTAAAGAATTTCTTAGAGTATTTAGCACACAGTGTTCCCTTTGCATATGCAAAAATGGAACCAGTTCCTGGAACAAAACCGGTTCTTAATTTCCAAACCTAGTCGGGAGACGTCCCAACGGTGGTTTCCGAGAATCTTCCAAGACATCAGGTTCCATACGTCTCAAGCCACAAACCAACACAAAGGCATCAGACACACCCTTAAACAAGTTCACTTTAACCGCTTAAACCAGCTGTTCCATCAAATGTTCCACAAAAGAATTGTCCTGTGGGGTGTAACGGTTCTCATAACAGCGGAAAATTCCATGATCCAAACACACAACATGACAGATGACACTAAACATCCTCAGTTCCCCTTTCGGTTGTCAAGATTTATTCTACCACGGCCCAACGGAGACCGTAAATCTCACATTTGCGAAACACTAGATAAATGTTTAGTGGAGGTTAATAGACTGTGAGGCCCTAGTGTCCACAGAGACGTGACCTTTGTAATAGCCGGGTGTCCCACAAGCGTGGAACATGAGTTAACGATGTGCCGGCTTTACAAACGTTCCTAGAACCAACGTGTCTGAAATAGCCTGTGGCGGAAACATTTGTGATATTTGGCCAGTGGTGGCAAATGGCAGCGTGGCGACAGTCTACCGTGAAAGAACGTGCCCTTGAGACCTGGACGTTTGTAGGGACTGGAGTGAATGCTACATTGTGGCAGCAGTTTGGTGTTAAAAGATAAAGAGAGGTATGTGGAGAGTGAAGGTAGTACTTACTACGATAAGCTTTTCAAGAAGTCAATGACATGTCAGACCTTTATTGCTGCATGAGAGTACATGTGGACGTTTGAGGACATAGGTAATGGAGGTATGTACTGCTAACTAAAAAAAAGTGTTGAGAAATTAAGTGTTTACACAACAGTTTCTTATGAAAGTATCTTGAGGAAATGCATTTTGCACAAATAGGGTATAAAATAGGTACTTGAACTTGCAAAAAAGTCACTTTCTTTTAGAAAATGCTGTTTTCAGTCAAATTTATATTTTAGCTATTTTATATGAGGTCTGAACTTATTTCAACCCTGTTTTTTTTAATTTTGCTAAAATTAAGCTGCCACTCAGTGGAGGCTAGATAGTTTAGGATCAAATGTTGGTTTGTGGTTATTGCTAACCATATTTGCCAAATAAATTAAATACAAATACTATATTTGTTTGATCCTTTTGGTTTCAATAACAGAGCTGAATGATTCAGCTTGATCAACACTAATATTTATGTAAATATTTAGAAAGAATAAAGTAAAATATTTGTTTGCTTTCTTATGTTTCTCATGTAAAGACGTTTATTTATTTATTTATTTATTTTGCATTGTGGGAATTTATATAGTAATAGCGCTGCAGAAAAAAAAATGCAGGAAAGGGCAAAATATTTGTTTTTGGTGGATAAAATGCATTGATATTAAAAAAAATAATTCTGACTACAATTAATTGCAGTCAAAACTGTGCAAAAATTAACATATTTGAATATTTTAAGTTTAACATAATATTTTAAATGAGAAATAAACACATTTAATATGTTTAAAACTATCTATGTAGCATTTTGCATTATATAATATTTTATGTAACTTCTTTATGTAACTTATTTAATCCAATCAAGCTCATTTTGGGTCTGTTGCATTTAAAAAAAAAGCAATGTCACAGTAAAATATATATCCCTATTCGTGGAAAATGCATTATAATTCCTGGAAAATGAGAGAAGTGTTGTTGACAGTGAGGCTGTGAAGTCTTTGTTGATAATATCAAACAGCAACTTCATTTTAGAGCAGCAGGCAGTCATCGTGTGCATTGTTGTCGTGGCACTCGTGGCCAGAAGGGTTTGTGTGTATGTTGGTGTCTGACACAGAAGCAAATTTAGGTTTATTTGTAGGGAGTCTATAGTGTTTATGTGTTTAGGGGACAAAGAATGGTGGTGTTTTGTCTTTTTATAGTAGAAGTGTGTGTGTTTGTGAGAAAGGACAAAGTGTGCCTGAAGGTATTCCTGCAGTGACTCATCCAGGACTAAAACAAAGCTTAATTTGTAGTTTGTTGTGAAAGTGAAAACACTTGCTACTGGAAATGGAAACAACTTACGTCTAATGGCGATCTACGTCAAAAGCAGAATCCTTTTTCTGTTTTGTAAACGTTTAGACACAGTATGTTTTTATCTGAAAAAGAAAAGATAAAAACTAAAAAAAAAAAAAAAAAAAAAAAAAAGAAAATAAGTAAACAACAGCATAAACTAAAACTAAAGAAAAGAAAAGAAAAGAAAAAAACAAAACATAATATGCGGGGGAAATATATACATCTTGGTCACAAATTAAGAATTTGTTTTCTCTTTTTAGTTATATTCTTTTGTTTTGACCACGGTTTACCAAAGCAAGGGAACGAATCAGTACAATGTGGCCACGATTTAGTAAACAAGGTAATGAATCAGTACTATGTGACCATGGTTCACTAAAATGACG
>JAHKKF010377628.1:0-10720 GCA_019740295.1 Labeo calbasu | reverse complement strand
TGGCTTTCTCAAGCCAACCTAATAATAAACCTTGAAATAGTCCAAATAAAACCTTTAAGATCTGGAATTACCTTCAAGAACATGGCTCTCTCATCAGGGGAAAAGTCGCTGGAGAGAATGTCCCACAGCCAAAGAATGACTCTGTGGCTGCTATGGAAACCTCCATAGTACACAGTGTGCTTCCTGGGGGACACAGAAAATCACATGCATCATTTTGAGTAACCTTTTTAAGACTGTTCTTCACAGCATGTGATTTATAGTGCTACACGTGGACATCTTTACAATTTCAGTGCTGATTGTGGGAAAGATCTACAAGATCAAAACAAATGTGGTGAAATGTTGTAAAGGATAAGTTCACTTCCAGAATTAAAATTTCCTGATAATTTACTCACCCCCATGTCATCCAAGATGTTCATGTCTTTCTTTTATCAGTTGAAAAGAAACTAAGATTTTTGAGAAAAACATCCCAGGATTTTTCTCCATATAGTGAACTTCAGTGGGAGCCAACATGTTGAAGATCCAAATTGCAGTTTCAAGGCAACTTCAAAGGGCTCTACACAATCCCATCTGAGCAATAAGGGTCTTACCTAGCGAAACGATCGGTCATTTCTGTCAAATTTATATACCTTTTAACCACAAATGCTCATCTGGCACTAGCTTTGCGATGTGCATCCGTGACTTCACGCATTACTTGACTGCATTGGAAAGTTCACGGGCGGTTAGTTCTTTATCTGTGAATTCCGGTTCAAAAAAAGTAGGTGAGGGCGCAAAACGTTGTTTTACCTTTTTTTGTAAAGGGCGTTTGACTTTCTTTTAAACACTGGGTCAGTACTTCCGCCTACATCACATGTGACCTTTCCAATGTGACTACGCAATGCATGAAGTTGAGCTAGTGCAAGATGAGCATTTGTGCTTAAAAAGTGTATAACTTTTTTTTGTTTATTGTTTTTTAGAAAATGGCAGATCGTTTCGCTAGATAAGACCCTTATTCCTCAGCTGCAGTGTTGCCAAGTCTGCGGTTTTCCCGAGGAATTGAGCTACTTTAACACTGTTGCCCCGGGTTGTTTCTGATGTCCGCAAGTTTAAACGTCCCCAATAACGTAATATTTAGCCCCTGGAATTCGAATTTACCACAGGAACACCCCGACAACAGGGTTGTCAGGTTTTCACAACAAAACCCATCCAATTGCTGCTCAAAACTAGCCCAACCACGTTTCAAGGTGGTCCTCCGTTAAAAATCACATTCAGCGGTGTAAAATACAATTTTTTTTTGTCTAGGATCCCCTGGTAAATTCGCATTCCTAAATATGGCGTTACTGGGGTTGCTTAAACCCAAGGACATCAAAAACAACCTACAGCAACAGTGTTAAAGTAGCCCAATTCCTCGGGAAAACCGCAGACTTGGCAACACTGCCTGACAAATAAAACGTGTATTTTACACCCCTGAATGGGATTCGAAACACGATTGGGCTATTTTTGGCTAGTTTTGTGTAGCAATTGGGCATGTAGAGCCCTTCGAAGCTGCATTGAAACTGCAATTTGGACCTTCAACCTGTTGGCTCCCAATGAAGTCCACTATACAGAGAAAAATCCTGGAATGTTTTCCTTAAAAACCTTCATTTCTTTTCGACTGAAAAAAGATAGTTTAACATAATAGGAACATAACAGGTGGCAGTATTACACATTCAAAGATGCCATTTTTGCATTTAAAAATGTGAGACACAGGGTAGTGGAATTTTAAAAAAAATCGGCAGGCTCACTTGAGATCATCCAGATCTATCTCAGCATTGTCTCCAGAGATGAGCCTCTGAACCTCAGGGGTGGAAAACATATGCAGCCACTCTGGGTTGATGATGCTGCGGAAGCCTCTGATGAATGCGGCCGTCTGCTCCTTGATCTGGGTGTGCATGCGGAAGTGGGCCATCAGGTGGATGTAGCTGATCCTTAAAGACGGTTAGCAAAAAAAATAAACAGTGCATTTTGACTTTGTTCTTAAAGGTTAATGACAAAACATGAACTGAAAAACATTCTTCTATTGTGTCCTATTCTAAGCTTGCTGATATAAGAGAATCCAATTGTGAGAGAACAATAGGTTTAAATAGATAAGTTAAGTATTTGTCCGTGGTTACAAATCCCTAATTGCTTTTTGAACCGCTCTGCTTCCAATACTAATTTGTTTTTTCATCGGGTCATTTCTTCTTATTGTAATGAATGTGAATAGGAGGCAGCACTGCCACGAAAATTTTATTTACACTTGACCGAAGAGACAAAATGGACTCACTTGTTTTCATTAGTGACAGGCATGGTCTTTCCACCAGGAATTAGCTCATGACAGACTAACTGTGAAGAAGACAAAGAACGGAAAGGAGTTAGCATATGAGAGAAAGAGGAAAGTCGATAGCATCACAAGAACAAACAAAATTGATTAGCTAAAACTAAAGTTACTTACCTGCCCCATCACCTCTTCATCGTAGGATAAAGTCAGACCCAGATCACTCACGTCCCCATCATAACGCTGAAAAATCAAATCAATAAGTGATAATGGATATTACTACAAGAACGAGAGTGAATTTGAGTTGAATGAAAGCCATTCTGTATGAAAGAGAGAGGAGTAATGAATTTTAGTAACTTCTAATAGTAGCTTGTCAGATTTGGTTACACTATGCTGTATATCTGCAACTGTTCGCGCCAAAACCAAAATGCTTTTTGTGGTATGAAACAGAGAAGATTAGATACCACCAGATTAAATTTTGGTAAAATTAAAGCCACTGTGTGTGAAATAAACTGGATTAAAAGGAGAAGTCTACTTCCAGAACAAAAATTGACAGATAATGTACTCATTCCTTGTCATCTAAGATGTTCAGGTCTTTCTTTCTTCAGCCGTAAAGAAATTATGTTTTTTGAGGGAAAAAAAGGGTCTCATCTAGCAAAACGATCGCTCTGTGGGTGTGACGCAACAACGACAGGCATCTGAGAATGGCTCAATTTGAAAAAGGGGATATTATTTTTACAGATTAATTAAAAACCACTGCATGGATTTTTACAATTACAGATTTGTACACACACTGCCAACACACATTAATGTTCAAACTGCATGTAAAAGTGAACTTAGCATCCGATGACCCCTTTAAGGGGGTTTGATCTTCTTTGCATGTTCACTTTGCAAAGACTGGGTCGGTACTTCTGCAGTGATGTTGGATGACCATAATACACAGATTTCAAGGAGAGCAAGACAACACGAGCGTTTGAGATTGAAAAGTATTTAAATTGTATTTAGATAAGACCCTTCTTCCTCAATTGGGATAGTTTACAACCGCCTTTGGGATCATTTGAAGCCACATTTAAACTGCATTTTGGAAGTTCAAAATTGGGGCACCATAGCAGTCCATTATATGGAGAAAAATCCTGAAATGTTTCCCTCAAAAAACAATTTTTTTACAGCTGCAGAATGGATGACAAGGGGGTGAGTACATTATCTGTACTTTTTTGTTCTGGAAGTGGACTTCTCCTTTAACAGATCTGGGTAACAGATTTCAGTAATGTCAAATGCTTATTCATCAGATTTGTTTACTCTGCTGTTTGCATGTACCTTTTCGCATTAGACCAAAATGTGTTTGGCGGTATAAAATGAAGAAAATTAGACATCACCAAAGTGAATTTAAAAAACATTAAAGCCGCCATTCTATGTTAAATAGATAGGGGTAACAGATCCTAATGCTATGCTGTAATATGCTGACCTATGCGTGTATCTGCAGCTGTTTACATCAAGAGCATTATGCTTTCAGGATAAAAAAAAAGGCCTTTAGACATCACTAAAGTGAATTTGGGTAATATTAAAGCTATCCTGTGTGAAACAGATGAGGGTATCAGATTTCATTAACATCTGATGCTGTCCTGTTGGATTTGGTGACCCTGCTGAGGAGGAGATTAGACATCTCTAGAGAGAGAATCTGGGTATAACAAACAGTTAAAATCTTTCCATACTCTGTACAAATGTTGTAATGGTCACTGACCTTGATGGAGGTGAGATTTTTGTAGAACTCTGAGTCAAGAGAGGGCAGCTCATCTATGGAGCTGTAGAAGGTGCTGTGATGGTGACCTAGAACCTGACTCAGGAAAAAAGAGGCAAATGGCACGTCCACCACTATGCCTTCGTACATTGCTTTTCCAAGCATCTTTCCAACAAATTCAAACAGCTGAAGGTGGTTCTCATGGATGCTGGAGGTTGGGGAGGGATATAATCTCTCATTCCCACTGGTGGTCTGAAAAAGACATAATAAAAAAGACTGTTGATTTGTATTTGCAAAATAAGGTTTGATTGTTTGGGTTAACTCCAGTCTTCAGCCTTTAGAGAGAACAGTGTATACCTTAAACAGATTGAGTGCTGGGTTGAAAACCTTCTTGATGATCTCTTCTAAGAACTCTTTAAACACACCATCCTGGTCAATTCCAGCCTCATCCACACCTAAATCATTCACAAATTTCACTCGGATCACTCCCTTAATAGAGTTGACAGGTAAACGCCGCAGTTGATCATAACCGTCCTAAAAAGAGTACGAAAAAGAGAGAATTATTATTATTATTCTAAGTTCACATTTATGCATTTGAAAGATGCTTTTATCCAAAGCGTCTTACATTGCATTCAAAGTATACTTTTTATTAGTTAATCCGTTCACTGGAAATCAAACCCATGACTTTGGCACTATGCTCTACTGTAGGGGTGTGCGATAATGACAAAAAATGATATCTTGATATTTTCTGGGATTTTACTGATAATGATAATTAGATGATATTTTGCTGAGTGTGTTATTGTACTGGTATCTTATAGACTACTGTGGACAGCTGACTCCTTAATTTTTTGATATTCTTCATATTCTGTGTGGTCACTTCACAGCAGTGATAGAAATTAATCTTTCCTAACAAGTTTAAATTGATTTTTACCTTTATAGGCATTTTTACCTTTTTAAGACCTTTTTTATACAAGTGTACATCATCTTTTGAGTTAAATTCTTACATTTGGGCTATTACCAAGCAAATGAAATCATCACAAAATTCATCTTTGCAATGCAGAGGAAACAGAAACTGAAGTGGCATTTAGATGTATTTACACACTGTTTAATGCAACTCGGAGGGACACGGAATGCTTTAACCTGCGATTTCAAATACGTAAATAAAGTTCTGATAATGTCAAACACTAATATTTGAAATTATTTAAAAATGAAAAGATACTTCAAATGTACAATTAAAAGCACCAGTAGGTGACTGCAAGTCGCTGTTAATAAGTGACGGTAATAAACCATTTAAATGATTGTGTTTGAACAACATTATTTAAATGGTTAATTCATTCAGGAACTAAACACTGTCATGTTGCTCAGAGAAGCAGAACAGTGCCATTGCTGTGTTTGGAATGATTTTTGTTGTCGAAATAGCAAAAACAGGCAATATGGTGACTAAAACATAAATTAACTTTTTGTTTATTGAACTGGTGTATCAAAATCAATATCACATTTTTAATCATGGTGACTTTTGGAGAAAAAAAACGGCACTCTTTGTGTGATACTGATATTGAACTATATGAAATGATATAAATATATACATTTTCTGCCCCCATACCTTGAATTACGTGATGACTCTAAATGCATTTTAACAGACTGAATCATGCAGTAAAAGAACACACTCTAAATATGTGTGCGTGCACTTACTAGACTTCTTATTGGACTTCTTCACTTAATGCATGCACTCTGTAGGTGTGTTTTGTGTGCTTTTCGCAATATACTTCATCATGTCAAATCGTACATCGTTAAAACAACAATTACGATATTATCGCAGGCAACATATATTGCATACCCCTACTCTACTGTTTGAGCTGCAAATGCTAATAGGCATAATACGCATTGTTTAGGTTCACTGTGTAAAATTTTGTATTTGAGAATGATGAAACAGCCATTACCTCCAACATGCGTGAGCGGCGAATGGTTATATGAGTCACATGGGGAGAGGCGGAGCTTGTTTCCACTAATCCTAGAGTCTCCTTCTCTTTTGTCACAATGTTTCGGAACAGCAGCACCCTCTGTGACAAAAACAAATCCATACATTTTGACATTGTGTTAAAAGATAAAATGAAGATGATTTAGATCTAAATTGGATTCTTTATCTCAAATTGAATCTTTGGATTAATAATCTCCTGTTTTGATTCTCACATTTTTATGTGGGATGACATGAGGAATGTACTGAAGTAGCAGCTGTGCTCTTTTTTTGCCTTTCTCCAGCTCTTGAAACAACAGGCTGGGCTTCAGGTCCCTGTATTAGACATACAGAGAAAAGAAAACAAATGAGGCTTATTTTCTGTCTGGGCTTTTATCTTTCCCCTATACGAGAATGACAATCAGTAATTTGTATTTGAATGGAACTAGCTCCAACTCTAAAGTAATACCAGAAAAAGCAATTTGGCTCAAATATATATGTGAGGATGACACACTTGCGAAGCCAGTGATCTTCAGGCGTGAATCTCCTGCGACAGTCCCGCTCATACAGAACCATCAGCCAGCCGTGAACGCTGTGGAATAAGTCCAGCTTCTCTCCTTTTGCATTCTCTGAAACAAATTAATGACCACACAAAGAAAGCACATTATCACTGCCTCCATACACAGATGGTTCAAAACAACTAAACAAAGCTGCTACAAGAGAACAAGGCTAAAGAAGAAAATGCATAAACATAAAAAAGTCCCTTGTTGCAAACACAAACACAAGGGCTAAATAAAACCCGCTCACCTAAAATACCATCCCAGATCATCTTGTAAACAAATGTGTTGAGGAACGAGGAGATGGTAACAAGCTCTTCCATTTTAAAAGAAATCTGTTCCTCATACACCTCTATGTCATCCAGAATCCTAAAATATAAAGTAAAAAAAGTAAAGAAAACACGCAAATTCACTGCCATCTCGGACATGGTAACATGTTAATTGAATTTTCAAATAACCTTTGCACTCACACTGTTATGCTGATAAATTATTTTTAAATTACAGAAGCATTGTCACCAGTGGACTATACAATACTTACGTGATGAGATGTCTGGAGCAGTCACAGAAGAGCATCAGCATGGCCAGAAGCTGTTTGGACTCTTCCGTGTCATTATTGAGACACTCCAGGAAGAGTCTGAGTCCCCCCTGAGGGCCAAGCTCACAGATAAATGCCCACAGCTTCGGGAGCAGCTCATCCAGATATGTCAGTCCTGGAACCAGAGTTTAATTTAAAACCACAAAATTCTGATTAACAAAAATATGAAAGAAATGTATTAGGAGGTACAATATTTAAATAACCAGTAATTTGTTTGTTGTTGTTTCACTGGACAGTACTATAGTGGTTTTGGACCTGTGGAGTTATCTGTTTTTGCAAATAAACTCTTCAAGTATAAACCTTTTCTTCCAGGATCAGGATAAAACATTCACATTCATACATGTGTAAATGGCATAGATTTTATAAATAATTTCAAATGAAAAGCACGTACCTGTGAGAATCTGCAGGCGGATCTGCGTGAGTGTGGTGAGGGCTGTCTGATACAGCACACAAATACTGCACACCTTCTGGACCTCAGCCGAGTCCACACGCTTCCCTCCGACCGGTTTCAGGATGTTCCGCACAGAAGCAGACTTCTGGAACGCTCGCTTGAACAGATCTAACCATGCAGAGAGTTTAACAAGGGTTCCTCAGTGAAAACAGGATGAATAGAGACTTGATGACTTGAAAAAGGGTTACTATTTTACTGCTGTTTACTTTGTATCTTAAGACGACCTTTTTGACTCCAAGGCCCCTGATTTTAAAAAGACAATATTTGAAAGCCCTTCAAGATATTTCTGATACTGCTGCTATTGTTTACAGAAACCAGGACAGACAATATATTAAATTATACAAATGAAATAATTATAAATATTTTAAATCATTAATTTCCAGAATCACAATAACTTAATGTTTTTCGTTGTTTACATTGTCTAGTTTGTGATTTTTAAAATATTTTTATTTCCAAACAGCATTAGACCAGTTTGGAGTAGATGTCACAGTAACATTTTCAATAGCATTTACCTATTTTATCTCACAATTCAGATTTTTTTTTTTCCTGGCAAATGCAAGTTTAAATCTCCTAGTTTGGACTTTAGAACTGGATTTAACTCAACAATTGTGAGTTTATCAAAAAAAGCCCACAAAAAACATCACTGTTTGCAAACTCATAAATTGGTCTATAAACCTTGGCAGAATGTGCATGAATTTGTTCATTTAATATTCAAAAATATTTTTTCTGATATAGAAAAAACATTATTACTGGTTGCGAACTCCGAAAATTGGTCTATAGACCTTATTTATTTTTTATATTTATATTTATTTTTGCACAAATTTGTTCATTTAAAATTCTAATTTCTAAAAAGATTCTAATATAATATAATTCAATATAATATAAAATTTAAATTCATATATTTTTAAAAGAACTGTTTTTAATGGTATGAATTAAAATACGAAGAAACAACTGATTTTATGCTGTTTTAGCATATTTTAAACATTGTTTTGTCTTATTTTAAATCATTTTAAACCATCTTTTGACCCTCTGAAAGTGTGCTAAGGCCCCCTAGTGGGTCCTGGCCTACGTGGTTGAGCACCACACACAAAAATAGTACAAATGGACTTCTGTTAACCTTTAGAGACTATTAGAATCCATGTACAATCATCCACCAAACAACTTTTGTTCTATGAGTTCTGTAAAAATAAAAATATTTAGGTTAAAATCTATGTTTCTCACTTTTGACAGGCAGATTATTCTGTAATGAGCTTGGCGGAGGAGGGGGAAGCGAAGTGGCATCTTGAGTTTCTAACTTTTTGCTGAGAACATCACAGAAGAGAGTGCAGATCACTGGAACTCCCCACAGACACTGTAACTGCTTTGTCACCAACGGCATAGACTCATTAAGTCTGGAGAGACCGGAAATAAGGAAAGAAAGAAGAAAACACGAGAGTGAAAGAGAAAGAATGCTTAATAGGATGACACAACAGAAAAGTATAATCAATTGCTGTATTTTGTCAATATAACATTGACATACCCATAGTCAACAGTCTGGGAGAACCAGCCCAACACTGGGTGCCAGTGTGTGAGATTGGATTTCTTTTGAGATACATATCTTTGACAGTATGACAACATATCTGTCAGATCCTTGACAAAGTGACCTGCTTCCTGCTCTAGAACTTTTACATTGAAGTATCCCAGCTGAATTAGGTTACCTGGAAACAAAACACAGAGAGACGATTACATCCAAAGAATCCAACATCATTGTTCTGCAAACCTAATACACACTCCAAGAAGTGTGTGTGTGTAAAGCACACATGCTCACCCAGTAAGCACAGAGTGTGGCTTCCCTCCAGACAAACACAGATATCCAAACACTGCTCCTCTCGACTTAAAAACAAGACAAACTTGCGGAAAAGGTCATGGGTCTGGATGGTGACCATACACTGCAAAGAACACAAATTCAGGTTAAATCATGTTCAATTTTTGACTTTGTAAGATGTGTGCAAATTAGGTGTTACTATCCATGTGTTTGTTTCTTACATCTGGAGTAAGCGTGTTGAGGTGTGAGATGAATGCTGGAACAGACATGATGTGGAGAAGGAAAGACCTCAGCAGGTTGTCTGAGAAATGTGCAGCAATAACAGGCCTGAAACACACCAGGATCAAAAGCTCATCACATTATCAGTCACTTCACAGAAACAGAGCTACTGATGTAATCAGACTGTGAGATGTCTCAGAGAGCAAAGCCAGTTCTCATGGCAACCGACCTGAGTGACAGTGTAAAAATGGCTGTGAGGGTTCCTTTGGAAAGGGAAGGTCGGGATCTTGCCAATCCATTTGTAAGCAGAATCTGCAAACAAAAGACGCTTTTTATGTGAAATGTTTAAGCTCAAACTCTATGTTCAGGCTAGATGGGTTCAAACTAGAGTGTTCAGTGAGCTAAAATTAGAATAAAATAAAATCTGATTTACTAAATAGTTGTTTAAAATAATTGCATATACTCTTCAAAATTTTGGAGCCAATAAGATTTTTTTTAAAGAAATTAATCAAAAGTGACAAAAACTCTTACATTGTTACAAAAGATTTCTAAAATTCATTTTACGAACACTTCACCTTAGAGCAATTTATGTCTTTGAATTCACCTGGGAGCTTTTCACATCAAATAAAAAACACTTTTAAAGGAGAAGTCCACTTCCAAAACAAAGATTCACATATATGTACTCACCTCCTTGTCATCCAAGATGTTCATGTCTTTCTATCTTCAGTCGTAAAGAAATTATTTCTGCATTTTTCTCCACATAATGGACTGGTATGGTGCCCCGATTTTGAACTTCCAAAAAGCAGTTTAAATGTGGCTTCAAACGATCCCAGCCAAGGAAGAAGGGTCTTATCTAGCGAAACGATCGGTTATTTTCATTTAAAAATATATAATTTAAATACTTTTTAATCTCAAATGCTCGTCTTGCCTTTCTCTCCATGAACTCTGTGTATTTTGACTCAAGACAGTTAGGGTATGTCAAAAAACTCCAATCGTATTTTCTCCCTCAACTTCAAAAATCAGTTCAAAAATCATCCTACATCGCTGCAGAAGTACCGAACAAGTCTTTGCAACGTGAACATGCAAAGAAGATCAAACACTCTTAACAAAAAAGGTAAAACAGCGATATA
>JAHKKF010377591.1:0-10985 GCA_019740295.1 Labeo calbasu | reverse complement strand
ATAAGAGAGATTTTTTTCTAATTCATCATTTAATATATTAAAGTATTCCATAATTCTTTCAGTCAAACAAATTTAAATGAAGTTTGAATGAATCTTTAAAACGATTTTTTGAAAAGAGTCATTTGTTCGTGAATAGGACAATACTGATTGCGCTGCATATTTTTGATTCACTAAAAAGAACCAGTTCATAAGAGATGTTTTGTATTACTTGTTCGTGACACATATTTTGTTACTTTTTAATTAAATTTATATTTAATTCATCATGTAATATATTAATGCATTCCATAATTCTTACAGTCAGACTAATTTAAACATAGTTTGAAATATTTTTTTTTAAAACTTTATGAAAAGAGTCATTTTTTCATGAATAGAACTACACTGAATGTACTGTATGTTTTTGCTTCACGAAAAAGAACCAGTTTTGTTACTTTTTATTTAAATATATATTTTAATTCATCATGTATATTAATGTATTCCATAATTCTTTCAGTCAGACTCATTTAAACGATGTTTGAATGATTCTTTAGAACAACGTTATGAAAAGAGTCATGTGTTCGTGAATAGGACTACACTGCCATCTGCTCTTGTGTGCAGTTTACGAGGTCTAATCAACAGAAAGACATCATTTTGAGGTACACATTCTCACATTAAATTTGGACTTCAAATTATTAGGGACGTAATGGTGATGAAAAAAAGTTTTTTTCGCTACTGTAAAGTAAATGGGTTCAGTACTCACTGTGCATGCTGTGGCCATCTAGTGGTCAAAACACTAAATAATTAACACTGGGTTCAGCAGCTAATTCTTCAAAAATGTTACTTTGTTTTAAAGAAAGAAATGTAATATCAATATTTTTACCCAGCCCTAAAGTATATTTTTTTTGTATATATTTGTACAGTAAACAATTATGGTACTGGTCACCACTTGATGTCCAGTGTAAAATATGGATCTGATAAAATCATTTAACAAGCTCCAATATACAGTAGCAGGCCAAACTGCATTAGCGTTGCATTTACTATTGCAGTAAATTGCTTCATATGACTTCTAAAACATCAACACCTCCATAACGTATATTCACCTCTTCATATAAAGAGCTTCAGTTATGTGTCACGGTGCATTTGCAGCAACTAAATACAAAATAAATAAATAAAATAAGACCTCTCTGGAGAAAAAGACTACACTTTGAAAGACACGGTGTAATAAGAATCTTTTACAGGGTGTTTGCCTTTGTTCTTTTATCATGGCCTCTACTGTCACTCTGTAATGGCAGTCATTCACTATGTCACCCCTCTGCTTTATCCATCAAAGAGACAGCGTTCAGCACATTATGGCTAGCTGAATATTAAATGTCTGGGTTTAATAGCCACATGACAGCTGAGCCCTTTGAGATAGCTTGGAGATATTAGACGGTGTGATATATGACAGATTCCTCTGCATTTGTGATCATCTCTGTGACAAAATACTTTTTGATGTGCAAGGCTATTTACAGATATTTTGTCAGATATCAGATTCCCCTAACTTCGAATGACTAATGTGAAGCAGACAATTAACAAATCATGTATTTAATGATATTTTGATGTGCCACCCCTATAGCTCACAGACTTTTTCTTAAAAATAAATGATACCATTATTTTTCACTCTTCTGTAAAACAGTGGCAAGCCAATATTTTATTAAAAATATAGATTTGTCCCAATGATAATGCAAGTATTTAGCTGTGACAGGTCATCATGTCAATTCCATCTCATATGTGTCCGTCTCTCTCTCTCAGCGAAAAACCACCTGTTATAAACAGTAAAGAGCGTTGCTCATATTTTCTTCTTCATGGCATAATGACAGGAAAATTGCATATAGCTGCAGTATAAGTTGACAAATGGAGTTCTACAGAAAATTAACTTTAGATATTGTAGATATCTGATGGTAAATTTAAAAGTAAGATGTAAAAAAAGTAGATGGTTCATGTATCTTTGGATTGATGTTAAATTATTTTGCAGTTTGTAAGTAAGAGATACACCTATTTTTAGGCAAAGCCTAATTTTACTCATAATTGATGCTTTATGTGTGTTAGTTTTCAAGATTTTTCTTTTTCCTCATTTTCCAGTTTGTGCACATGAACTGTAATCGTTTGTGGCCTTGAATGTCCACATGAAATGGAAAAGAAATGTGCTGAGTAAAAATAAGGGACAAGCACTGTGAAAAGAGAGAGAGATTGGTACAACAAACACAAGGCCGATACTCCTTCAGTATATGACATGGACAAACATGTTGAATTCTTAACCACTACAGTCCATTGTAGCCTCAGTAACAACACTGAAATTGCCATTGATTTGCTTTCTTGTCCCCTATACATTGTCTGATTGCCTAATATTTCATGAACCTGGTCGTACAACATCACATTTGGTTAGTGAAAAGAGGAAAACAATCAATCAAAACAATTGTAGCTGATTAGAGTTTATCCATGGTCACATGTTTTAATGTAATGACATGTAATGATACAGAGTGTTTCTGAAGGGTGTTTATTTGATGTTTATTTCCCAGAAGAACAAACACCTCTTTCACGAAGCCATTAGTTACATAATTCAACACAATAATAATAATTGCTAACATCAAAATTGCAGCACTGTGATCCCATTTGTATGTGAGTCCAAAATGGATGTGGGTGAAACCACTTATTCTGTTCTGTTGAACACATATGCATAATCAGTCTACTATGTATGTATGTATGTATGTAATAGCATCCTTCTTGAAATCTGTTGGATGTACGGTTGAGGTCAAAAGTTTACATACAACTTGCAGAATCTGCAAAATGTAAATTGTTTTTACCAAAATAAAAGGGATCATACAAAATGCATGCTATTTTTTTATTTAGTACTGACCTGGATAAGCTATTTCACATAACAGACATTTACATGAAGTTCACAAGAGAAAATGTTTGTTCTGAACAGTTAAACTGCCCACTGTTCTGAAGAAAAATCCTTTAGTTTCCACAAATTGGTGGTTGTTCAGCATTTTTGTGTATTTGAACCCTTTCCAACAATCACTGTATGATTTTGAGGTCCATCTTTTCGCACTCAGGACAACGGTGCAGCTCATATGCAACTATTACAGAAGGTTCAAATGCTCACTAAAACTCCTGAAGGAAAAACGATGCATTAAGAGCCAGGGGTGTAAACTTTTGCACAGAATGAAGATGTGTACATTTTTTCGTATTTTGTCTAAATATCTTTATATCTTTTTCTTTTTTCTTTTTTTTCATTTAGTACTACCCTTCAGAAGCTATAAGATACATGTTTCCCAGAAGACAAAATAAGTTAAATTTACCCTGATCTTCAAATTCAAAAAGTTTAACCCCCTGGCTCTTAATACATTGTGTTTCCTTCTGAGACATCAGTGAGCATTTGAATCTTCTGTAATAGTTGCATATGAGTCCCTCAGCTGTCAGTGTGAAAAAGATGGATCTCAAAATTATACAGTCATTACTGTAAAGGGTGCAAATGCACAAAATGCTGGAAAACCAAAGAATTTGTGGAACCTGAAGGATTTTTCTGAAGAACAGCAGGCAGTTTAACTGTTCAGAACAAACAGGGGATTCATGATCAACTGAAAAAAAAAAAAAACAGCTGTGGATCATTCAGGTAGCAACACAGTATTAAGACTCTAGTGTATGTATGTAAACTTTTGAACTGGGTCAGTTTTATAAATTCAACTGTGTGGACTATATGTAAAGATATGAAATATCTTATTCAGGTCAGTACTAGAAAAAGAATAACATGCATTTTATATGATTCCTCTTCTGGTAAATTAATTAACATTTTGTAGTTTCTGCAAGGTGTATGTAAACTTTTGACCTAAACTGTAAATGGAGCAGCAGTGTCATATTGGCCGTTACAAAGTGCTCTTATCTGCTTTTCTTCTCCTCCTGTCATAAATCAATGTTCACCGCATCTGCAGAATTGCTCACTGATGGCATCTCTCCTGTAGTCCTATGGCTTTTTTTCCTTTTCCCTTTTTAAACAAGTTTTCTTTCAGTTTATCCGGCTGAGCAGATGCTTCCTTTGTTCAGACTATGTGTATTTTGTCATTGTTGTACTAGAGGATTACCTATTTTGTTTTATTACTGTCACTTGTTTGTTTTGTCTCTGTTGATCTAATCACTTATCTTCTTTTGGGAATTGTCTGGTCATTTGTCCTACATTATGTAAGTGCAGATGCGCTGCCTCACTCTCAGGAAAAGCATTGTTGTTTGCACTTCTGTCTGTAAATAGAAGTAAAAAATAGCCAGTTTCAATTATAGTAGTACTTACACAGCATGTCTCTCTCTGTTGCTTTCTGCTTCAGTTCATCCATCATGAGGACATTAGTTTGGCTATTGAAAAGCCATATTCTGGTGGAGTTAGATGTATGTTGAGATGGATGAATTTAATGAAATGTAACAGTTATCTGTGAATCTGTGTTAATTTTTTTTTTTTAACAGAATGAAGATGTGTAGTGCACATTTTTCTTGTTATGCCTAAGTATCATATTCAGGAGAACAATGTTTGCTTGAAATTGTATAATCTTTTGTTAGGACCATTCGGTAATCATTTTCTGAAACATCAGAAAATCAGACTACACACTTTGCAATTTCTCAGAGGGACAATGCATGCCATAGCTTATTCATTTGTGGAGTATTTCTGAATTTTAGTTTTAAGTATTTGTGTGTCCTAAAAAAGTAAAGGCTGTAAAAGAGAACCAGAGTTTACCATGTGAAAATGAGAAGAGAAAGCCAAAAAAATGGCATTTGAGTCTATATGTGGAAGACATATTGTTCACCTTTAGATTCTGGACAGGAATAATAAGATCCTGTTTATTGTCATTGTCACCTCCGGTCTGGAGAGAAGCCGTGTTCTCATCTAATGAGCTCCACCAAGCTGCATCAAAGTCTGAGAAAGTGAGAAACTTTAGATAAGGAGACAGGAGAAGAGTAAAAAAGCAAGAATGTGAGACAAATGGGAGAAAAAAAAAACTCAAATTAGAGGTGCTGCAGGATCCGTGAGATTACAGGAGCAGGTGGAGGTAACCTCTTAATGTCATGGGTACAACATTTATTATGGAAGGGGAGACAGTGTCTCCTGCATATAGTTGTGTTGATAATGGGAGCATTCTGTATTTTCTGCTATTGGTGTTTATTTACAGTGCAAACATTCATATGCGAATGCTAATAATACAAACATATATATCCTTCTCCAAGTATCATACACCTTCTAAGAATGAATCTCCATGGTTAATCTCCTTCGAACAAATCTCCTTTCTGCAGCCAAAAACATAAAAGCAGTAACAGCATTCCTGTATGATAAAATGCTAGTGACCTTGTGTTAGAGGCCTCAAGATATGTGTTTGTTATGTACTTATATATAGCCTATGGAAATATGGGCTCAGAGGAACAAACAGGGAAATCAGAACCACACATCTTTTGTTCCTACTGTTCAGCACATCAATACAACAGATAAAAAAGTGCACAGAAATAGGGTGCAAAATATGTTCTGAAATTGTCCTTCAGAAACCTTCCGAAATGTTGATCTTCAACCTCAGGAGATAAACTACTGTGAATAATAAATATTATTATTATTTTTATATATGAGGTATACTTGCAATTTGTAAAATAAAATAATAAAATAAATAAATAAGCAGTAGTAGTAGTAGTAGTAATGAATAAATAGTTTAAACAAACTTAAAAATGCATTCAGCATGTTTTAAAAACCTCTTTCATGCTAGGTTTATTTTCATGAAATATATAATAGTGCTCACTACAAAAATTGTACCTCTAATCCTTTTAAAAGCTCATTTCTATGGAAGCCCACTTCCGGGTTATTGCAATGAAACATTGCAATTTATACTACGGGGCTGTTGAATCGAATTGGCTGATGAACGTTCTCGGTGAACGTAGTTCCAGGCAGCTCTTGGCCGCATTACATGCATTTCGCCACACGATTTCGTTTATTTCATAGGTCTTGCAAAAGCAAAATAACCAAAACGCACAATGACATTGGCCAAACAAATGAATACAATAAACAATAGGATAAAAATGACAGATTATTTCCACATTTTTGCTACAAAATTATGTATTATTATGTACCCACAGCACATACACTGTTCCTCCGTTTCACGACGTGGCCTCATCACCACCTCGGGTGTGCATTATTTTTTTAGGATTCAATGGCCCATTGTCAATTATTCCTTACATATACAATAAAAAAGTTATTGTGATTTTTTATGTCGTAATTCTGACTTTTATTCACAGAATTGTGAGATATAAACTCGCAATTGTGAGTTACAAAATCCAGTTTTGAGGGGGAAAAAACAGACTGATATGTTTTTAAAATTACGAGTTTCTTTCTCACAATTCAGACTTAATAACTCACAATTGCATGTTTGTATCTTGCAATTCTGACTTTTCTCACAATTGCGAGTTTATATCTTGCAATTCTGACTTTTTTCACACAATTTTGACTTTTTATTCTCCAATTTTGAGGAGGAAAAAAGACTGATGTGTTTTCAGAATTGTGGGCTTATATCTCACAATTCTTAATAACTCATAATTGTGTCTTATAAAGTCAGAACTGCAGTATTTAAATTTCTGAGAAGAAAGTCTGAATTGTGAGTTTAAATCTCACAATTCTGACTTAATTACTCACAATTGCAAGACATAAAGTCCAATTTTGAGAGGAAAAAAAAGACTGTGTTCTCAGAATTGCGAGTTTATTTCTCACAATTCTGGCGTAACTCACAATTGCGTCTTATAAAGTCAGAACTGCGATATTTAAAATTCCGAGAAAAAGTCTGAATTTTAAGTTTTGAGTTTGTCTCACAATTCTAACTTTTTTCTCGCAAATTCAAGTTTGTATCGCACAATTCTGACTTGAGTTATATTCTGAATTTTTTCACGCAATTTTGCCTTTTTTCTCCAAATGATTAGTTACAAAATGACAGTTACGAGTTGCAATGTCTAATTTTGAGGAGGAAAAAAGACTGATGTGTTCTCAGGATTCTGAGTTTATATCTCACAATTCTTAATAACTCACAGTTGCACCTTATAAAGTCAGAACTGTAATATTTAAAATTCTGAGGAAAAAAAGTCTGAATTCTGAGTTTATATCTCACAATTCTGACATAATAACCCACAATTGTGTCTTATAAAGTCAGAACTCCGATGTTTAAAATTCTGAGAAAAAAAAAATCTGAATTGTGTGTTTATATCTCTCAATTCTGGTTTAATAACTCACAACTGTATCTTATAAAGTCAGAACTGTGATATTTAAAATTCTGAGAAAAAATGTCTAAATTGTAAGATATAAAATCGTAATTGTGAGTTATAAAGTCCATTTCTGAGAGAACAAAAGACTGATGTGTTCTCAGAATTGCAAGTTTATATCTCAATTCAATTCTTAATAACTCACAATTGCATCAGTAACTGCACTATTAAAATTTCAGAGAAAAAAAAGTCAGAATGTATCAATTTTGAATGAGTTTATATTTATATTATTTATCTCACAATTTGACTATATATTTCTCACAATTGCGAGTTTATATCATACAGTTCTGAGAAGAAAAAAAAGCCTGATTTGTGAGTTTATATCTCACAACTGACTTTATAACTCACAATTGTGAGTTTATATCTTATTTTGAGAAAAACAAGATTGCAACTTGCAATTGCCAGAAAAATAGTCAGAATTAGGCAATTAAAAAGACGCTATCTTTTTACATTGTTTATTCATATATTCTTATAAAGCAAAAACACTAAAAACACACTAGAACTGACTTTTATATATCTGTTATATATTATTTAGAAACTACTGCCATGTACCTTAGAATAGAGCTGTGAAGTAAGCTAGCACTGGGTTGCAGATGGGGATACATTTTATATAAAGGGATATTACTGGCATCCTTCCTGTTTGGCGCATTTTATATTAATAACATAACTGAGCAGCCTTGTCCAAGCAGAAAATGATCAAGCTTCTGTTCTTCTGTTGGCTTCTTTTGGGCTTACTGAATGTGTTAATGTGCTGGTGATGGGTCATGCAACAGTATAAGATGTTTATTTTGAGGAGGATGTTATTTCGCTGTGTCTCTTTCATAGAGGGAATCATTATTTGTCAATCACATCCTTCTGTAGAGTCAAAATGGAAACACAGGGACACCAAAATTTAGGCCTTTGCTATATATCAGGATTTTTTTTCTGTTCCGTGACAGTTCGCCTCGCTTATTGAAAACAATTTGTGTCCCTACGGGTGACTTTTTTCCTCTGCTGTCTGTCTGCACATGAGCCTCCACACCTGCTAGAATCCAAATATGTGGGAGGTTGAATTCTAATAGCACCGCATAGTAAAGGTCAATTTAATCAAGTCAAAAAATCACAAAATAAATCATGCACCCACACTTGTTTACTGAAAATCATAGTCTAATGACATAAGACTTGAACTTGGGTCTTTTCAATCACACTAAATAATCTGCCAATTATATTTCCCATTTTTATAACCCCTGCCATCATCTAAAGTTCACCAGAAGTTAATCTTTAATTTAGTAACGCTATTAAATGTAATCTTTATCAAATCTCAAAATTAATATTTATTTTGTATTGTGTATATTATAATGTTGTGATGCCTAATTCACTTGTAGGATTAAAACAATTAATTTTAGTAAGTTTTTTTTTTAATTCCGTAAAATTCATTTTTAATTTATTGAGTTTTTGGTATTTAATTTTTCATTTTTTTTTAATTTAATTTTATTATCTTACTCTATATTAGCATTTTATAACCTTACTGAAACCTGTTTTTTAAAATACTTAAAGAAAAATTTATAATAAATCACATTATATAATATTTAGGATTTTATTTATTTTGTAAAGTAATCATACTACCAGTGTAATGTACTGTAAAAGCTACAATTTCAGGCCAAAATAAATAGCTTCATTATTTATCTACTAGTGCATCGGGTGATTTCCTTCTCTGTGGGTTGTGATAGGCTGTCATGGGTCCCATGCTGTTTTTTGTTTTTTCTTAGTATCAGTCACTCCCTGCTTCTACATCCCTACGGAATTGAAATCACCTCCCCGCAAGCTTCTACGTCCCTCCGAATCCTTTCTAAGCAACATGATGACAGGATTCGCATCAAGACACCCAACCTACAGCGCGGGTCAATAAAAGACAAGCACATGTGTCCTCTGTGAGTGACATTCTTATGCAGGAACAGACCCCAGGGTGAGGCAGACCTCTAGTTGAACATGGGCTGAGTGGCATGATTATTAGGGCTGCTTCATCTCCTGCATGTTTATTGAGATGGAACGAGGTGAGATACTTGTTCACAGGTCTTTCATGAAGCATGAGACTAAACGGCTTCAAGTGTCTTTAATATCGTCTTGGATTAATGTAAATTTGCTCTTGAAAAATGCTTTTGGAGATAATCGCTGAACAGAGCCTCACTCAAGCTATATTATTTTGAAGTAGATGAGCAGTGGCAGCTTTTACCTTGATAGTTACAGTAGGAAGACTGCCAGGTATAGAGCACATCTTATTTGACTTTACAAGCTGTTTTTGTGTATCACCTGCATGAATGTAAATACAAGTAAATCCCTCTACTTCAAAAACAGCATATAGCTTATCCCACTGGATTTTTTTACAAAATTTAATATAAGTCTGAAGTGTCTCCAGAATGTGTGTGTGAAGTCTCAGCTCAAAATACCTCACAGATCATTTATTATAGAATTTTGAAAATGCCTATTTTGAATAGAAGCAGAAACACGCTGTTTTCGTGCGTGTCTCTTTAAATGTAAATGAGCTGCTGCTCCCCGCCCCCTTTTCCAGAATAGTGCTGTGCCTTTACAGCTCGTACCTCAGATACTCTGCTTAAAACATCTGTTTGGTTTTGATTATCATGTCTATCGTGTTGAAATCATGCGTTTTAAACCATATTAGTTTAAACTTCTGATATAGGGTTTTCTGATCGCACAAATCCGAAGCACACGCACAGAAAGTGACTGTCGCATGTGAGTACTAAACTAAACTCTCTTTCATGTCTTATTGCGATTAAACTGTCAAATACACACAAGTTTATGTTAAAAACACACCGGAGTTACAAAAGCAGTCAATTATGTTTGTGAAGGTAAACAGCTGGGAAAGAAATCACGTTTATATTAGATCTGTGTGGCAGCATTGTAATATACAATAAATAAATTAATAAATTCACTGCTGTCTTGTCTCCTCTGAGGCTGGGACTCTAAATAGTGTTCTGGCAGCCAACAACAGAACAGTTAGCATGCCTTGCTCAAAATTTTGTCATGGCATTAGAACTGGTACACCATTGTGGCTTGCGAAAACAAAAAATAATGGTGCCGTAGGTGGAAAAGTGCAGAATAAGAGGGAGCGAAATCTGACGCGCTCGTTTTTTCACAAAGAATAGCTTAGCAAAACAAACTTGGGTTGTCCTTTTTCACGTTTTCACGGTTGGTAGATGCACTGGGGACCTGATTTTAGCCCTTAAACATGGAATAAGTCAGATTTTCATGATATGTCACCTTTAAATTATAATTTATGATTCATTATTTATGCAATCTGTGATAAATTATTTTAATAATTATTGTAAATGAATTATTTTAATGAAAAATAAGAAATTCTTGTAAAATAAAAAGTAGAGAATGGCACTAGCAACTCCAAGGTCATGGATTCAAATTCCAAAAACGGCAGGGCTGATAAAATGGATAATGAATGCATTGCTAAATGCTTTGGATAAATGCATTATGCTGTAAATGAAAATAGTCTAGAAAGTCTACCTGCAAATGTCTTAATTATAGCAGCTTAGCATATTAAGCTGGGAGAACGCATTATACTCTCTTATAAATAAAGATGCTTCACGGTGCCATAGAAGAACCTTTTTTTGTCTAAATGGTTCCATAAAGAACCTTTGAGATCTGAAGAACCTTTCCGTTTCATAAAAGGTTCTTTGTGGTGAAAGAAA
>JAHKKF010377585.1:0-12819 GCA_019740295.1 Labeo calbasu | reverse complement strand
TTATCCAAGATGTTCATGTCTTTGTCTTCAGTCGTGAAGAAATTGTTTTTTGAGGAAAACATTTCAAGATTTTTCTCCATATAGTAGACTTCATTGGTGCCCTGATTTTGAACTTCCAAATGAAGTGTAAATGCAGCTTCAAAGGGTCTTATCTAGCAAAACGATCGGCCATTTTTTTTCAGAAAATAAAAATGTGTATACATTTTAAGCACTAAAGCTTGTGTAGCACAGGCTCTGGGATGCGCATTCACGTACTATTGAATCACGTCGAAAGGTCATGCGGAATGTAGGCGGAACCCCAGACCCAGTGTTTACAAAGTGAATGCGCAAAGACTAAGAAAGTGCAAGTAAGTCAAACGCTGTTTACAAACAAAATGGTACAACGATGTCAGACAAGTCTGAAGTTGTAGGAGAAAATAACATGGAGTTTTTCGATATACTGTACCTTTTTGAGCCGGAGTACACAGACGATGAACTTGTGGTGACTCGAAGACGTGATCAAGACGGAAGTTCGGATCATTTTACCGACTCAGACCTTTGAGTCTCGTTCAGCAAAATGAACGCATCTTTTTTTTTTTTTTTTTTTTAGGCATTTCGTTCATTTTAGCAAAATCAGCATCATGTGACAGCCCCATAAGATGAACGAATGACTCGCAAAACCCGAAGACTCGAAACAGGTGAACGAATTCCAGTACAGAACCTAATAGGATGTTGCACATGCGCGACTGAACGACTCACTCCCCGAGACGACTCGTTCTTCCCGAGTCACATGAAAATGAACGAACGAAAATGAGTCTGTGCTACACAAGCTTTTATGCTTAAAGTATACAAAATTTGACAATGACCAATAACAATGACCAATCGTTTCGCTAGATAAGACCCTTCTTCCTCAGCTGGGATCGTTTAGAGCTCTTTGAAGCTGCATTTAAACTACATTTTGGAAGTTCAAATTCGGGGCACCAATGAAGTACATTATATGCAGAAAAGTCCTGAAATGCTTTCCTAAAAAAACATAATTTCTTTATGACTGAAGACAGAAAAACATGAACATCTTGGATGACAAGGGGGTGAGTAAATTGTTTGTAAATTGTTGTTCTGGAAGTGGACTTCTCCTTTAACTTTGCACATTCTAGTATTGCATCCTTCTCGTGGCCATTTAATAATTTTTGACTTTTGCCTGAGGTAATTTTTTTTTTTTTTTTTTTTTTTTTTCTTTTGTTTCTAAAAGAAAACCTGCTTAATCCACACCTGAATATAAGGAGTTTTTCCATTTCCAGCCTTCATGGACAATTTTATATATATATATATATATATATGTATGTATAATTTAGAAATGATTAAATACAAAATTAATAGTAGTTGAGATTTATGTGATTTGGAATTGGTAAAATGTGCATGGGAAAAAAACACCAGCACATAGGAAAAATGTCACAAGTGTTAATATGTAAACATAAGTCGAGTAGGTAAAACGGCACACGTTGATGAGGTTAATGTCACTTGAGCTGATTTTAAGTGCTCCAAACAATAAGCAGAAACATGTTTTCTTATTCGAATTGACAAAGCAATGATGAAAATTAATTTTTTTTTTTAGAATAGTCTATCTTTGTCCATTATACAGCATTTTTATTATTACCTTCAGAAATATTGTAAAATAGTGGTAAATAAATCTGACCATTTAGAAACATTCTAAACACTGTAAAAGTAGTACCCCTCACTGCCCAAAAATCTTTTAAATTAAACAATAAACAAAACAACAATTTAGGTATAAAAGCATACATTTAATTGTATTCTATATATAGTTGTATTCATTAGAAACAACATTTTTTTCATTTATTATAAACACCAAGCCTAATTGAAGCTAAACTGAAATACCAGCAAATAACAGCAAAAAAACTGTGCTAAAGTTGAATGTGAGGAGTTGCTGGATATTTACAGAATTTGAAAAACATAAAATATAATTGATTTCTGTTATTTTGACAGTTAAAATGTATCTGATCTACAGTGTTTTTTTTCTACTTCACCACATTAAATGATGTAAATATGGGGAAACAGAAAAAAATTTTTGCAAAAGAGAGAATGAGACTATTGATGGAGAGTCAACTCTAAATCTGATTTCTCGATTCAAAATGCTTAATTGGAATGACCAACATTTTTGCATTTGTATTTCCAAAGCATTCAAGCATTTGCAGCACTGCAGTAGATCCAATCAAATGAAATGCTCCTTTGTAGCCTGCACTAGACTACTATTGGCTTTTGCTGTAGTCAGGGAGGAAAAGCCACTAAGAATTTTTGCATGGAAATCGAAGAAACCCCCATATTAAGTAGGGGCTTTCTAACTTGTAGAAAATTACAAAGTGTGCTCTGTTGTTAATCATTTTTGGTGGGTGATATCAGGTTTACACATTGGAATATGTGTCTGTTTCTTCCAGACAGTTTATTGTCTGCATGCTGCAGGACTGCCTTACTGTATCTGCGGCTGCTGCCTAGCAACACGCCCATTAACAGATGCTGAAATTAGATTTGTAGTTGAGGGGGAATTCTGTTATTTGTTAATATTGCTGCTGTTCATGTATCCAGACTGAATCCAAATGCTTTAAAATAACACAAAAATTGCTGTCCAATTTTTTTAATTATTATTTTTTTATTTAATTTTTTTCCCCTCCTGTCTCTCAGGCGTATGATGGCATATGATCGACGTTTAGAGCCACGTGTGGGTGAGCGTGTGCCATACGTGATTGTGTACGGGATGCCAGGAGTGCCGCTCATACAGCTGGTTCGGCGTCCTATAGATGTACTGCAGGACCCCAACCTGCGCCTCAATACAACCTACTACATCACCAAGCAGATCTTGCCACCGATCGCACGGATTTGCAACCTGATTGGAGTAGATGTGTTCAGCTGGTACCACGAGTTGCCAAGGGTTAGTTATTTGTCATTTTGTCTTTTAGTATATGCAGAATATAAATCGTTACGCTTGAGACTGAAACATCATTTACCATAAATGCATGCATCTATGATCTAGTTCTTGTACCTTTGTTACTGAAATATACTAGCATACTAATATAAAGGCACCATCTAGTGGTATGTTATAATACTGCAGATACTGTTTTACATATGAAAATACTTTTTAGAGACTGTCTGGTTCTCAGATATTGCTTGAGCAAGTGTTGCTCTGTCAAACTGGGCTGAATGCTCAAACAGAATGACACAAGTGACAGAGCAGAACCACATTGTTTATATAACTTATTTATTTATTGGGAATGAAATTCAATTAAATAATCGACTCTGCATATACAAATTGGAGAACGTTTTTTTATCATCCAAAAAACTCCTTCACCAAAAACTGCAGTTATAAATGCTTTACCTTTAAAAAGCACAGATAAATGAAAAGACATTTCCAGTGAAGATCTGCCTGTCTGTCTGTGGTGTTATTCACTGCATAGGTACAGAAGGCCTGGAGCTCTGTGGGTGGAGGGGGGGAGGAGGGCACAAGAAAAGGCACCATCTCTCAGTACTTCACAACGCTGCATTGCCCGGTTTGTGATGAGCTGACACAGCTAGGAGTGTGTGAACGTTGTCGGGCTGAACCCCAACATGTTGCTGTCCACCTACACCAAGACTTGCGACTTTGGGAAAGCCAGCAAGACCAGCTCCTAAAGGTAAGAGGTCATGTTGTCTTAGTCTTAGCAGGCCATAGAATGCCGTAGTTTGATCATTTATTGTCTGATTCTGATGGGGTGCATTTCCCAAAAGCATTATTAGCAAGTTTTGCTAAACTCTATTGTTAACAATGGAACTTGTGACCATAGTTGCTTTTTGGAAAGCATCCCTGATCAGTTGGCTTTATACAGAATCTAGAACTAAGCTGTTTTATTTAAGCCTGCTTGAATGATAAACTGACTGGATTGATAAATGAGCACTTTTGAAGAACTGATTACTAACTAAGAATCATCAGGTTTTACACTAGCCAGATATCCATAAGCAGATGTTCTGCTAAGTTTTTCAAGGTTACTGTATGTTAGTGTTATAACCTGTATTTATTACTTTTTGATGGAGACAATTTCTGGCCACGAAGTTTACTGTTTTTAGATGTTTTCTGTATAGTAGATTATACCACAATGTAACTCTGCATGTAAATAAAACATTTCAGAAAATCCTAAACTGAGAGGTAAGAACAAAATGATCAGTTTACATGTCAGTAAGACTGTGTCTAAATGTCCTAGTGGGTGGTTCTCACAATAAAAGCCCCTTGACACCAGCATTCTGTCACCACAGTTTTTACATTTACATAAATAGGGTTTTTTAAAAAATGTGTGGCTGTTAAAATAAGCAATTTAATTTAATGCTGTTTAATGAAAATCATTCATTTAGATTTTGTTAGTAAATTGTACGTGTATGCTGTAATGTATGTGAAATCAGACAAACGTTTTGTGTTCCTTAAAATGAATACAAACAAAGGGTAATATAAGAAGCAAACCTGCAATAATTAATACATACAGTTATACAAATACTTTATTTTTATTTCACTTTATTTATTGGTGTATTTGCTGCTGACCGTCAAATTATTTAAGTTGAAAACCATGTCTGTTTCATGTATTTTATTTGCTGAAATGGCAGTGCTGAAGAAACGTCTCTTTTTGTTCCGCATGCTTTTTCTAGGGACATAAATGTGAGTTTCCTGCAGCCTGACGCATCAGCTTTTGGTCTGCAAATTAATTCGATGGTTGAAGGATCTTAGAAATCTTTGTAGCAACCTGTTTGTTTTGCTTCAAGAGAGCAACCATAGTTGTTGTTGTTGTTGTTGTTGTTGTTGTGGTTATTATTATTATTATTATTATTATTATTAACCATTATAAACCATAGTTGTTCTTTCATTCTTTTATATTAATGTAGTCATCATTCATTCATTCATTCATTCATTCACTTATTCTCATTTATCATTTAATCACTTATTATTCTATTTTATCATAAATTAATTTATAGTAATACATTTAAACTGATTCATTAATTAACTGGTCATTATATTATTATATGATATTTTTCCATTATTGTTTATTCTTATGATTGAGTGGTGATATTTGTCTTCATGAGTAAGAAATAAGGGAACATCTCCATGTCAATGTTTTTAACATCACAGGACGATGTTGTGAAGCAGCCATTTTCAATTGCTATTGCTTGTGGTATAGTAACACTTGTTGGACAAAGTGACAAAAACGCAAGCAACTGTGATTATTCAGTAAACTTAACAATTTTTTTTTAATCATTACTTAAGTATTATTATTTTGTCTCCAGGGGCCTATTTTTCGTATGCGGATTACTCTGTTAGCTGGATTGTATTGTTCACAATTTGACATGATCCAGGACTGTTCGATTCTTCGAAGCTCATCCTGGAATTTCTGTCATAGCAATAGGTCCGTTAGCTCAAACCTACTCAGGAGCAGGTGATACTGAAAGTCTGTGCCAGCCACTACCATTTCCAGTGTATTTTATTAAACCAGGAAAGTACATTTAAAAAAAAATAATTTTAATTATTTTGAAAATTCAAATGTTGTGTAATCAATAATAATGCCGCCAGCCAGTCACTGCATTGCTGATCTTGGTTTTGAGAATCGATATATCGGCCCTTTCCGATGAACGGCAATACAAAGTGATTTCAGACAATTCAATACAGATATTTTAATCAAATCTTCTAACATATTTGAAGAACCAAATTAGCCAGAGATTTATTAAGTGAGGTACGAAGGACGGCCCTAAGTCAACTTGTTGCCTGATTGAACACTGTTAATACAGTTTTGGGTACAAGATAAGACTTGCTGTTAATGGGTTTTAAGTATTAAACAACTATGTTGACTAGTTGTTCAGAAATTAGACAAAACAGATATTTTCTGACAGGATCTGGTGCCCCAGGTTTGGATCTAATATTTCTGATGTGGAGATTTGATCTATTACTGTGTTGGTGTTTTCTCTACTTTTTGAAACATGTTTTGTGTGAAAGAAACTTCAGCAGCAATAAGGACCAGATTTGGGCCGCTTAGTCAAAAGTCTGGCTACATGAGACTAGAGGTCACATGTTTGATGTTTGTCACATGTCAGTCTTTTATGTTCTTCTGTTGTGATTTTTATTGACAGGTCTGTAGAAGTTGCAGTGGGAGTGCAGAGCGTCAGGTGCCATGCATCTCATTGGACTGCCCTATACTCTACAAATTGTCTCGTGTTAATCGGCAACTTTCCCGGGGACCATATCTTCGCCAGCTGCTGGAACAGTTCTGATAGTCCAGCAGTCTGTCCCCCTTTCATTTTACTCTGGTGCTAAACACTGTGCTATTCAGCACAATTTCTATGTATAATAGTTTAAAAGGTGCTTTTTTTGTGTGTTCTTAGAGTTTCTATCTTATACTGTTTGACTTTGTGTGGTACTGCAGTGCAGTGGGACTAAAGAGGCCTTAAATACAGAAAAGAGGAAGATGATTTTGATGCACTGTGTTTGAATTTGCTTGGTAGTTGTCTTTTGAGTGTTCATTAAATGGTTACATTTCCACAGACTGACAAGTCAAGACATTTACAGCATAATCCTCTCTAAACTGAACCTTTATGTGCTGTAGCAATTTGTAAATGGAGAATATTCAGTTCTGGCTGTATTTCTTGTGGAGCTTGTGGACTCCAATGATTTTCCCCCTCTTTTGTTAGATCAGTCTTTTGTACATAAACCTTGCATATGATTATCCAAAATTCTGTTTATGAACACTGATGAAAAAGAAATCTACTTTTTTTTCCTCCACATGTATGTGCTGGGAAGTTTTATGTCTGTCCATTCTCTACAGAAGCAAGTCTGAGGACAAGCAGGTCAGAATCAGCCTTAACTTAGACTTCTGCAATACGTTCGAGAAGTATATATTGTCTGCGTGCACAATTGTTCTTTTAAAATACTTTTCTAATGCTTTCTCTATTTGAAACCAGACATTGTTACTGACCTATGCTACCTACCAGAGCTACATAATCTATGTTTTTGTAAACTTGTAAAAAATTGAAGGTGCTTTGTTTTTTTTAAAAAAAAAAAACATTTGTGGGTGGAGATTTAATATTGAGAAAATAAAATTCAATGTATTTAACAAATGCTTGTTTCTGTCAAGATATGTCTGTTGTTTTTTACATCTTGGGTTATACTGTAAGCTCTACAGCTCTTTATTGGCAAGGGTTTAAACAATGTTTTTCATGCTTCTATCATCCATAAACAATTATTACACATGCACCTGTGGAACAGTCAGTAAGACACTAACAATTTACAGGTGATATGAAAATAAGGTCACAGTTACAATAACTTGGGACAGTAATGAGACTTTACTACTGACCTAAAGCCCAAAAAAAGATGCCCAGTGTCCCTGCTGTTCAATTTGAGTTTAACTAAAAAAAAAAAAAAAAGCTCCTGTCTCTAATCACGGGCCGTGTCCAAACAGCTGTACTGTAGAAGATATTTGATGTTTATACAGTCACGTTGAGTGTGGCCTCAAACACATAAGATCAAGTCATGATAAAAAGGGCTACCCAAAATGACCAACAGAAATGACCATGTCACTTAAGGCTTTTCAGGACAAATTTAAACCATAATGTGTTAACATTTATTAGTCGACAATCATTCAGTATGATTTGAAAAAAGAAAATAAATATTTTGTAAACATGAAAGGCAAGGACTTCAGCATCAAAGTATTATTAATGTAACTTTGTACATTCAATATGACAAAAAATCCAGAATTTCACAAACTAGTGAATGGTGCTGGTTACCATTGTACAAAATACTTTAATTTATAGTCAATTAATCAACAACAACACATGAGAGCAAATCTGAGGCAAATGAGAGGAGAGATATAGTTCGATATCCTATAATAATCCTAATATACAGTGGTGTCCAATAATTGGGCTGATCTGAAATAACAGGACAATTCTCAATTAATATACAATATGCTAATTACACTTTAAGATAATCCTGTACAGTGAAGAGCAGGAAGGCTTGGTGTGGGTTTTATGTAATGAACATCAAACATGCTGTTGTCATTTAGAAAGTACCAAATCAACTGGCTAGTGTGATCTTTTCACCAAAGGAAAAAAACAAAAAAGCAGCCACTTCTCAGTTCCTGGATTAGGGCTAAAGTTTGAGACCTCTTTGATGTAGTGCAACATATTAGTCTTTCTTCTCCCTGTTGAGGGACATTAATAGCTTGCGTCTGGGAGAGTCTGTGGAGAAGGGCAATGTGTTAGACAGAGAGGCCAAGGTTGTGGGGTCTCTCGAGGGTGCCGACAATGGGGCGGCCACTGATTGGGCAGCAAGTGCACTGGCTGCAACATCAGGTGGCACTGAGGCTTTAGAAGGAGAGCTCAATAGGCTGGCATCATCCATCTCTATCACCTCAAAGTCTGCATCATTCCACTGGTCAGCTTCACTTTCATTTTCCTGCTCCTCTTCTTCCTCCGCATTGTCCAGCAGTGCTTGGCGGTACTCACTGTCATCAGTATCCTTGGTACGTTTCCCTGGTGTTTTCCGCAAAGTGGCGTCCCCTCCTTGTGACGCTAATTTGTACAAGACAGGGAACAAGATAGAAGTAAAGGTAGATGTGCCAAGTGCCAGGTACATCAGCAACGGCTGATCCTGCACCTGCCCCAGTAAGAAGCCCATCAGAGCTGGCAAAACCATTTCTCCAAGAGCTGCACCCACCACAAACACTGCAGCTGACCGCCCTGTCACAGTCGTGTACTGCTCCACCCATGAAATTCCACTTGGAAAGGTGGTAGACATAGAGACACCATATATAGCAGTGCACGCCCAGAGCATAGGGGAATTTCGGCTAAAAAGACACAGCAGGAGCGCAGAAACTGTGGTGCCCACTAGACTCAGTAAGATCAGGATGCCTGGGTGCAGACAAGCTGCAAAGAATATGGCCAGACCACGACCGGCCGCGAACGTTCCCCAGAAGAGTGAATTCAGTCCTGCTGCCTCCGCTGGCTTCATATGAACATAGTCCTTTCCATAGGTAAATATAAAGGAACCATACGCCACCTCACTTCCAACATAGAAAAAAAAGAACAAGGACAGCAGGAATATGAGTATGTTATGGCGTTTGGAGAACAGCTGCTTTCCTGAAGGTGTTTTTGTCTTATCTGAGTTGGGGGAACTGCAGGAGTACAGAAAAAAAAAGATGAGTGACACCAATAAAACAAAAGCACCAATCACAAAGTAGGCCCTCATGGATGTTAGAGTGGTGCTCGTTGAAAGGGAGAATGGCAAGATGGCATGGACGGTCTTGGACGCATGACCAGTACTGTAACTGGAGGCATTGTCGGAACCGTGGCCGAAAAGCAGCTTGGCTATGATTGGAGAGACAAAGGCTCCAGCAGCAAAGCTAAAATGCAGAGCCTGCAGGTGAGGTCCAGCTTGCTCTCCCCATGTATTCAGTATGAGAACATTACCGCCTGTTGACAACCAGAAACTCCATTACAATAGCGCCTATAAAAGTTTGTACTTGCATTTTTTTTACTAAAATTAATAAATTCATAAATTATAACACCAGGTACGTATCTTACCTGTATCTAAAACTCCCATTGACACCCCCACACCGGACATCAAAACAGTGAGCAGCCAAGCCTTTTTACAGAAAGGAGTACCAGACATCCCAAATGCTGTGATTAACAACGAGAAGCCTGCAGATATAAATCAACTGTGAGCAATTAATCATTAATCATACTTTATATCCAAACAAAACAATAAACACATTTAACTACAAAAGAGGGGGAAGAACATACTCCAGTGTACGACTGACAAGTGTCCTGTAAATGGTATGACTTGATGTTTCTAAAACATTTCAGCTAAATAAATCTACAAATCTGTGGGGTCCTAACACAAAACATAAACAATGAAACATGGCTTCTCCGACAACAGTCACTAAACTCATACATGACAGCTTGTAGAAGAGTAACAGGGATGATATATTGGGCAATTTAATCTGCTTTTCTGTGTCTCTTTATTTTGCCCTTTCTGTGCTTTTCATTTCTCTTTAAAATTCTCTGTTCTAAAATCTTTGCCTTAGACTAAGGTTATTCAGCTTAATCAGGTGATTCCCCAAACCTACAACCTTTGCATTATGTTGGTGTAATCAGTTATAAAACACTTTCGTAAGTAAATGATTTACAGAAGTTAAATATTAAAATGGCTCTTTCAATTAACACAAAGTCTTTTTTTTCCTGTGGCCTTACCCAAAAGCAGATGGGGATTCATATAGTCAAACAGGATCCCTCCTAACAGGGAACCTCCGATGTATCCCGATGAACGACCCACAAATATATAGGATAAATTACTGATGTTCTTGTTGACATTGATAGCCAGGTCTTCAAAGGTAGGGCCCAATACAGAGATGGCCATTCCCTATAAGTATACCATATAAACAAATACATAAATACATATATATATATACATATATGAAGAGTTCAGATGCAAAAGCCTCTAAATCCATCTGACATATTTCTTTAAAATGAGCATTTCTTTCTGGCTACTTTGTATACGTTTCTATGTAAGTACTGGTACTTCTGATTTAATTTTGGGCTGAGGCTGGAATTGCAAGTTTAAAGTAAAAGTATTTGATGGACCTATATTATGTGTCAGGAGCATTCACTCAGTATCATTTTCTCATTTTTGACCGAGATGGCTTTTAACTGGTTTTGCATCTGAACTCTTCATATATAAAGGTACTTTTAGTGAATGCATAGAATCTGTTTATAAATCATGATTCCTGAGGAGACAAGATCTAATTGCTCAAGCAAGTTCGTGACATTTAAAGGTAAATAATGTTCTTTAGAAGAGATATTTCTGTAACGTTTCTACTAATCACACTTTAATATTGTGGGATGTCTAGTACTGCATTACTAAACTTAACTACTGTGTACATGGTCTTGTTTGCATAGTACCATGCTAATACCACGGCAATCAGGTACCATGCACATACTACGTAATATACTCCATGACACGTGAATATGGTAACCAAACAGTATCTTCATGTGAAAATATCACAGCATTATCCTGGAATCATTGTACCCAGGCCAAGATTAACCTGTCAGCCCTGTTACACCACTGCTAACTTGTCTGGTATCTTATGCAAATAATCCTGTTTCACGAGGATACTGTAAAAGGCGACCAGGAAATTGCCATAACAATGATTTCTAACATCAATTTTCAATTTTGATACAGACTCAGGACAATATCTACATACATAAAATGTTATGTTTTTATATGAGAGTCTTATTTTCCATTTAACAACAAACTAACCAAACATACAGACCTACCAGCCCGAGAAACGATGCGCAAAGCGCAAGGCTGACCAGCCATCGCCAGCACGCTCCAGTATTGCGCTGGCTTCGTCCGGGACGAACTACAGCAACCTGATCAGACCCGGGGTTCAGTACCCCTTTTCCCCCCTTCAGAGCGCTTTTCAACCCCTTCTTAACGTCTTTACGCTTGTCGAAAAGCGTATCCTCCTCCTGATCGTCGTGGTCAATGCCATCTTCCATCCTAGCGAAACGAACGTGTTTTTTCTTGGGCGCTGCTTCAGCGGATGGCATGGCAGCACGACTCTCGCGCTGTTGTGTACGGAAAAACTGTCACCGCTTTCGTGGGTTTATGGCCGACCTAAAATGACCCACATTTGACCTATTCTTGCCTATCAACCTATTGTATTTATGGTTGTTTAGAAAAATAGTAAAACCAAACAGAAATCTGGCTTCGATCATTAGTAGAGAGCAAATATCGCCTGATTATACACTGTAAATTTCAGGTACTAGTTACAAAGCTTGAGGTTCAAAACTTCCGTGTAGTCGGTGCGCATGCGTACAAACCAATAATTCTTTTTGATGAGGCTTGCTTGCAAACCGGCTAGTTGCGTGCATGTTGCCATCTCTCGCCCTGGAGTGTGGATAGACTTTAGTCAACTTCTGTTCCTGTCCCAGTATTCTCTTAAAATTAAACGCTTATTAAACAACAACCATATACAATACAACAGCTGGCCAGGTTCGAGCTAAATTGAATATGTGTTGCGCCACATGTAGCGTGCACAGACCTCCGGAGGAGCAGGGGAGAAATGGCGTTGCGAGGGCAGTGGGGGTCCCTCTAGGTAGAGATCGCGTTCCGGGGCCATCTAGATCAGACCGAAAAGGCCATTTTAGCGAAAGATCGATGCATTTGATGACGTTTCCGATTTAAGTTTGATTAAAAAAAAAAAGAAAAAAAAAGTCTTAAGTAGTTGTAAAAGCAGTTGAGGTTGCGAGCTCAGTGGACCGGACGCATTAATCATTAAACTCATGAATCGTTTAATTAAATGAGTGTTTATGGTTTTAACCTGATCTTGGATCACTTTTATAAATGTGTAGACATTTTTAATGAGACAATTATGTAATTAAAAGAAAGAGTAGTTGATAGTCTCTTATTGGCCTGTTGGACAAACCCTCCATAAAACAAGAAACAAGCCCTGCAGATTATTAAAACATGAAAATATTACACAGGCACTTATAATATGGCATTTTATGTATTTTAATTTCAATAAAACATTTGCAAAAGGTTCGTAAAACCTGTTCTCTGTTTTGGCCAGACTTTGTTGCATTTATACAGTTTTGACCAGCAGGCGTCACCAGCGTGTGTCGTTTCAAGAGCTTTCAAACAGTGATTCGTTTCGTGAAGCAATTGGTTCAATAAATATGCTTTGAAGAAGTTTTTTTTTCCCCTCTCTATTTAGAAAACTAAAACTCACGCGATAACACAACAACAGATTATCATTTTATTAACAA